>QFEF01001475.1:0-11133 GCA_003316035.1 Neoboletus subvelutipes
CACTGGTCTGATAACGGGCGTCATAGCCGACTCATGATAGGGCGTGCAACATTGGAAGAATTTTTTTGCGGATCACAAGACATATTTCAAGGTAGGGAAGGTCCTTCACCCTCCCATCGACCCTCAGCGTCCTATCCCGGAGCACTGTGATCCCAAGAAGGAACAGACCGTGCACGGTGCAGATGGCGGTAACAAGCCTTGGGTGCAGCCTAGTCCCTCGACGAATGGCAAACCAGAGCACCAGGAACTCTAGATTAAGTGAAGCTACTTTAATATTGAAAAAAATGTTATCATAAGATGATGATGGACATGCAAGAGAAACATGGAGTGTGTGATCACCGAGCGTTGTATTGTACTGGTGGGACTGAGTTCATAACGTTTCATAAATGGTGATATAGACCGCGGTCCCTGAAGGACGTGCCGGGCGATTCTCGCTCATAGGGTGCCTTTGGGCGGATTTTTACATTTGCCTCAAGCCTGCCAAACACAAACCACGAGTATTAAACAGTGTTAACGTTGCCGGCACAGTCTAACTTGCCTGAGAAGGCGCCCCGTGTGTCATGAAGTAATTCCGTAGAATCGGGAAATCGGCAATCGAACCGTTAACCATGGATGAGAACGGACTCTCTCGGTACTTTGCAACAATAATGTTGCCGCGCCATGCGGTTGCCTCTCGAAAAGCCCTCCCTTGAATCTCTCGGATGCACTTGTTGATAGGGAATGGCATTCCGTCGCGCGAGACGACAGGGTAGAAGACGACGTAAGGTTGAGCGAATTTTTTATTCATGCCGTCAAGCGCCTCGACGAGCTTTAGGATAGCCGTCAGTGACGTCTAGCCGGGCGATCTATTCTATTCGACTCACATGATAATGCCATGCACGAGGACCAAGGCCCTCTGCGATGTAGTCCATATAGACCTCCGGATGAGGCATCCGAGGAGGCTGGGTATTGTGGGGGGCATGAGGGTCGGGCATCGACATCGGGCTCGTCATGAGCGCGACCATGTGTGGGTTCCGACCATCAGATGGAAAGAGGAGGGCCTCGAACGATGTTAGCTGGTCCATGACGAATTACGACGAGAAGGCGAGTACGAGATAAAAGTAGGTGAGTAGGCAGAGAATAAAGTAATTGGCTGTGGACTTGAAGTCTGCACGGTATAGTCGAGTACTTTTGGGGGTAACGAAGCAAGGAGAGTCCTTATATATGTCTCTGAAACGAGGTCAGGGTGATATCCAATGGACCATATAGTACAAAGGAGAAGACAAACGTAGTGCAATTAGTTCAGCACGAGGTGTAACCGATCACAGGAATCGGTACACGCGCTCTGGCCGTCGCGAGCCAACGCGGGGCGTTTACCGCCCGAGTTAGCAATTTCATGTGCGGTGTAGTGAGAGGTGACACCGAGGATAGTGAGAGCTGGACAGGAGCGGAGGTGTAGAGATATTAAAAGCGAAAGGATGTCAGCCATCAATGACGGGCGTGCCAGAAAGTTAGGATCCGAACATGTAGATCAATTTGTCAACACCATGTTCAATTATTGATCTCAATCGGGAAGCACAGCAACTCGTCTCTGGCACAGAACATAACTAAGTCTCGACAAAAACACAGCAAACGGTTGACATAAAGCTAAGCCCGGTCAGACCAGTGTATTTATCCGCTGACACCCCCGTCAACCTTTTCACGCGGCGTTCCTGTCGCAGCTGACAGTTTTGGGGTATCACCCTCACTGAGGCTCTCCCCGGGATCTCGGCCTCGACCGCTCCCGATCCTGCCAGCGTCGCCTCTAGCTAATCACCAGCAGTCCAATGTGTCGCGCGTTGACCAGGGTCTGGCTCCTGCCCGTCGATTCTCTCGAGCACCAGACACAAAACGCAACAAGAGCGTGTTCGCCTTCACTCCGCGAGCGGATGTATTCAAGTGGATCCAACGGGTAGATTCTGTGCCCGTGTACAATTCAATCAGGCCGTCTTTCCTGATAGGTGTTCCAGAGTCTAGGTGCGGATCGATCCATGTCTGCATCCGTTTGAAATTGTCGATCCTTAGCGTAGTCTGTGACATGATCCAGCCGTGGAAAAGGTCACTCGGAGCATCATCATTGTAGTAGGCACATGTCTCCCTTGCCATCGTGTCAGCCGGCTGTGCGTATTCTCCTTTGGGCTCGTCAGATCCTGGGGTCGTCAAGCATGCTCATTTCATGAGGTGCAACTACCTCGTTGGTGTCCCAATCGGGAGGTTATATTTCTTATTTTGCATGTCCGTCTGAATGTTCCCTAGGGCTTCTTGGCGCTTTGCATCCTTGGTGAGTGGCGGCACACTCCAGGATGTGATTTTCAAGTCATCTCAGGCGGGACCTTGTGTTCCGTTCCCAAACAGTGTATTCGTGTGACTCCCCAGCATAGACACCGAAGCACCACGCCGGTACCGCTTGCAAGACGATTTGGGCAAGTGACTTACATTTATAGGTAGGGACTAAATGACTTGGCAAATGACTATGTGCTGGATGTCATGTCCGTGTGATACACAGCGACCTTGCGAACGCTTCCGTGTTCGATTTCCCCTCATCCAGGCTCGATGAAACCATACCATCACAGTTGCTCAGACGATTCGCCTTTCCAGGGTTATGAATGTTCCCTTTGAGATTCGAGTTGACTGTCTCCTGCAGGGTGCTCGCACGGTGAATGGCTGTTGAGAGGTCTTGTTACCGTCGAATTTTCTGGATTCTCGGACAGGCTCATATTTACTTTTCGATACATGAAGAAAACCCGTTGCTGTTTCGTGCCTCCCCTTGGAGCGATGTTTACTTGACAAACCGTAGACTGACAGTATCAGTATGAGTTGTGAGAGGAGCCTGTTCCGGAAAAGGCAGGTGAGGTTGAGAGCGCGTCGTCGGTCAAAAGAGGCGGAGTGAGTTTCGCACTGGCAGTGATGGTCGCGCGCTCTATCTTGGTTGCCACTCAGCTCTCCTCCCTCTCTCCCTCTGCCAATGCCCCCTCCGTCGTCTTACAGTCCTCCCGCCACAACCCCGCCGCCCCTACACCGACCCTCGACGTAGATCTCCATCCAGAACACGCGTCTTTCGCGTCCATTGTGCATTTGCAACATGTTGGTTCCATCCTCTCGCGCGTTCTTCATGGCGGTTTGATTGTCGAGCTCGTCTCTTTATCCACACAAGCTCCTCCAATTCGTTTCGTCTTCCCCGTCTCCATTCTCTTCGCACCAGCTATCCTTGCAGCTGCCGAACAAGAACTCCATTTGCTGGTCGTCACAGTCACCGGTTCCCTCTACCGCTTGGTGCTACCGGCCGCAAATCCTAACCTCCTTTGGCACGATCAGGCTGCTGCGAATTGGTGTAGGGAGTACATCATCAAAAGTGTTGCCGATCTCTCCAGAGGCATCGTCCACATACAGGGCATTCACTGTATAACAATCGGGCTAAACAATGGGTCGCTTCTTCGCATAGACTCAGAGCGCATTGGCGACGATACATGCGATGGTGTGTGCTCTTCACTGCAATTTGCATTTGCGTTTAGTCTGCCCTCGCAGATCTTTGGACGGAGACTCTCAGCCAGCCAAAATCCTTCTTTGGCGCGTTTGCTTCTTACATTCCTGGGCTTCAACCTAGTTCAAATGCAGCATTGGAAATACTTTCCGTAGCTAGTCTTCCTCAACCCACAGATCTCAGTCACACCTGGACTCTTTCCCGGGATCGTGTCCTCCGCCTTTGGACCGCAAAAAGTGGTTGTGTCGCTTCCAAGACTATTTCAAGTCGAGTAACTGGCCAACCATTCTTGTCTGGTGCCACCATGTCCGAGCCGCCAGATGCCGAAGCACGCAATCTTCTGCATATTTGCTCTGGTGGTACCAACGATGAATGCACGTTTGCCATTGCGTTCATGCCAACACCAACCGACTCCTACTCCGGTGGATATTTCCAGATCTTTGACTCAACGGCCGATCAACTGCGGGAACTTGGAACCATTGAGTGCTCCGCCGCTAGTGCTCACTGTCACTTGCAAGATTTCATAATTAACGACGGCATGTTGTGCGTGTTATGGGAACGTCAAGGCTGCTCAATGATGGAGAGAACCCCCTTATCCTTAGGGAACCTGGATGCTTCTGACAACACAACGTGGGCAACATCCAGTCATGGGCAAGAGGCGGACTTGACCCCTGCATACCTTGAGGGACTTCTTCGTTCCCCCGGCTCGCTCACAGAGAAATTTATGGAGGCAATTCTTCGACCAGGCTTGTTCTCCCCGCTGACCATCCGCACTGCCCTTGAGCAATACATAGACGCATGTCTCTCCCTCCCTGGCCCCCCCGCCCCAGAGCTCACGACATCGTATGCAACTGTGGTTGAGAACATTGCTGCAGTGGTTGGCTGTACCGTCTCCCTTGTACAAGACCCGCATACCGGTGCAATGCAGCACGACCGGTATTGGAGTGCACTCAAGCGAGACTGGGAGGGATTTGTCGCTCGCTGTCGTGAGGTGGAGCGCAGCGCACGGTGGCCGCTCGCTCTTTGCGTTGGCCAGAATAACGAAGGTGTCGTCGTGGTAGAAAGAGAGCGCATCAACACTCTTGCAAAGGAGGATCTTCCAATGACTATCCATAGACACCTCAGCGACTCCCTTGCTGTGGATTCCCACTTTGCTATTCTCGACATTGCGTGGACCCTGTGTGACAAAATCGGGCCGGAGCTTCTCCGCAACGTGGAGACCAGGGTTGTCGACGTTCTGCATCAGGAAATCGCCTTCTCTATCGTGGACATCCTAGGCGACCAGGCACAACGGTTGGACTTCAAGGAATCTCTCGACGATGGCACTCAGAACTGGATCATTACAAGGTTGCAAGACGTCGAAGATTTTGACAAGGATATCCGAATCATCCTCGATCTGGTTGCTGGCTTCGATCCCCAGGTCAAGCGAGAAGAGGACGAAGTTGAACTACTCCTCCCCCCTACGCGGTCTGAATGGAGGGTTGCTCTGTCAGCGGCCTATGTTTCCACCTCAGTGCATGCTCGCTATGGCATCTGTGTCGCCTTAGTGGCCCTTCTCTTCTTCCTCGCCGATGATCTGAGAGGGTGGGACCAATCCCTGCTTGAAGAAGTATTTGCCGTTTTTCGAGGCCTCGCAATGTTACGTTGTGCTGCGCGTCAACCAGTAGCGGACCACACTCAACATCCCAGTCCATCAGACGACACAAACACCGACGACATGATCGCGCGCATGAGCAACATGCAGGTGTCCAGGAACCACTCTCGCTCTGCGCCTACGTCCTCCCTTGTGCACCGTCTGATAGCTCAGTCAGGTGAATTCGCTGAACTCCCCGGTTCAGCGCACCAATTTCTAGATTTCACTGGTCTACTTCAATCGACTTCCCCCGCGCATGCCACTGTCTTCGAGGTACAGTTTTGCGACGGTCTTCGTAGTTTGGGATATCCTGATATTGCTCGAGACATGCTTGCATGGCTTCCGCGGACTCCTGGTGTTGTCTTTGTCACTGCTCAACTTTATATTGTACTCGGACGTGCGGATGACGCGGCTAGCATGTTGGAGAAGGTCGCTGCAAGTTTTGGTATGTTACGAAATTCGTTCGTATGCCGTGTCTTATCTTTAATTTCTCAGGTCCTGACAGTGGTTTGTCATTTGAGGACGCCGAAGCATTATCATCCGTTCTGCCTGCAAAGGCTCTATATGACTCAGATTTCTCGTTCTATCTAGAAGCGGCTACAATATTTAGGTCAAATGGCCTTACGCAGCACGAGGTTTCATTTCTTCGGCTTGCGTTATCAGTCGCCCCCCCTGAGGCTGACACAGCGGATATATGGCATGGCCTCACTCGGGGATACATAGATCTTTCCTCCTGGGAAGAAGCCTATTCATCGATCATCGCAGCACCATTTGATAGTGTGTAAGACAGCCCTCCCGCACATTTGCGTCAATTTTTTTTTGACGCAAGATCTATACAGGAAACGGGATTGTATCTCCCAACTTGTATATCAAATGTGCGAGGAAAGCGCCATCGAAATGCTGGTTTCTCTAGATTTTGCTGGTTTTGCTTCCGAAGTGGATGATGCCCTTGCGTTTAAAGCGCGCAACACCGATCCTCGTGCTCGCCCCTTCTACTCCAGAATCTTATACACGTGGTATACACGAAGAGGGGACCATCGGAGTGGTAATTCTCAAATTTTCTTGCTCTTCAGATAAGTCACCGTATCTGAACCCTCAATCTCTCAGCTGCCCGAACTATGTATCAACGTGCACGTAAACTGCAGGAAATCTCCGGCAAACCTGCTGACGTGATTTCGTTGATGGAGGACCAACTGGAATCTTATTTACTCGCGATTAACTCGTTGTCCCTTCTGGAACCAAAGAATGCATGGGTTGTTGTCCAGCTGCCTGCTTCAAACGTCAAGGACTTCGAGGTGAATGCCGATCTTCATGTGACCATCTCGTTTTTGCTAATCTTATGACGATAGTCCCGTAAACGGCGGAAATTAGCACACAACTTACCGCTTTCGACCACTGGTACTGATTCAGAGATCATATACCTCGAAGACCTCCGCTTCGAATACACGTTGTTATCTGCAAGGTTGCGCCTCATTCGACGTGACCCAACACTGCTTAATGCTCCAGGTGAATAAAATGCATAAGGGATGATTAATTTAATCAAGGGTAAACGGCTGACTATTTACGTCGTAGACACTCTGTTGGCGCCATCCCTCGTAATCCTACGGCTAGGGCAGGCTAATCAATTTGAACTCGCGATTACGACGGCCCGTGAGCTCGGTGTGGATATGAGTGAACTTTTCGCTGCACTTGCGGGACAATGCATGAGGCTGTCGCGAAACCCGGACGGAGTTCTGTAGGTGACCCTCATCAAGCGAGTCCCTTGCTGTACTGACATCCACACAGACAAGAAACGGCTGATTGGCTTCTGACGGATAATGTTTCATCATGGCCTGGAGCGGCTGCTGACCGAGGGTGGCGGTACCTCAAACTTGTTCTAGAACGCCATGACGGTACAGATACGGATTATCGGTACAACAAGGCAGTCTTGGAGTCTATCCTATCGTATGACAGGGCATCGCTTCCTCCTCCATGGCTCATACACACGCTTGAGGTTAGTCCCCCTCCCGATTCGGTCCCGTGTCGGTCATGCTCACCCTTTTCTCCATGCCTTCCTTTCTCCCTCGCCCCATTCCCAGGACCATCATCACGAGTACCTCATCCGCACCAGTCTCCGGTTCGACATACTAGAGAGCGCCCTGGAACATACGCTCTCGCTCGTCCGAAAGGTCAGCCAAGCGTTTCCTCTCTTTCGTCATATCCAAGCACAAAAAAAGACAACTACTAAATCTTTGATGATACTCGTTTTTCCCTTGTCACAAACAGGCGGATGCTGCGCTCTCACGCGCACAACCGAAAACGTCCTGCGCGACTTGGCTCCCTTATACGCTCATCGACCAGGTACTCCTCGCGGCGGCCGAACAGGACGACTTGGGGGCCCGTGGACAGGCGCTCCGACGGACGCTCCAGATGGAGATTAGCAACCGCGTTAAGCGGATGCAAAAAATAAGCAAGCTTTCTCAGTGATCCTTTTTTTTGTGTATTCTTCTTTGCTGAGGCGCGTCGAACGTGGGTTCCAGACCCTTGCATTGAAATGTTGGCTTATCTACAGTAGCTTTGTCTGCACTTCATAATTATCGTCTCACGGCGCTTATGAAAGTGAAAATGACGTGCTTTGCCTTCTTGGAGCGATGCGTGCTGGCAGGGTCGTAAGAGGGCATGCTTTTTATTTTATTTTTTGGGAAATGAAATTTCCGAACGTTCTGTAGAGAAAATAAAAAATCAGGACCATTCGCACTCACGCTGAAGGGTACCAGGTTTCGCAATGCGGCGTGTATCGATACAATACAACATGGTAATATAGCAATGAACGGTAACAGCGAGTTAAAGCAATTCGAATATGTACACACAGGGAAACAGTAGGATGTGGATATACCTATAGTTTGCGTGAAGAGCAAAATAGATTAAAAGAAAAAAGAGTATCAAGGGCGACGGGGAAGGGTAGGGGGGCAGGTAAGAACGCCGTGCACTACCACAAATACGTACAACGGAGCGCACGCGCAACTCTACGGGAATCGGTGGTGAAAGGGGGGAGAGGGAAACGAGCCAACAAACCAAAACCAGAGAAAGATTCCATCCAAACTTTTTACATACATAATCCAAGTCTTCCCCATTCAAGTGTCGTCTGGAAGGTTGCCATCAGTGCCGATCGCCCGTGTGTCGTGGATGTTGCATCACGTCAAGAAATCGAGCCCACTCGGCTTGACTAAGGGAGGGGCCCCACATAGCCTCCTCTTCCGTCGCCGTCGGATATGAGTAAGAGTGTCGCCCGAGAGCGGGGTCACCTGACATGTAAGGTTGCCGCGGTGGGTCAGGGTATGACGAACGTGTCCCGTCAACGAAATTCCGCAAGGACGCTGGGTCGGGATATGAGGACCGAGAGTATGGTTCGGGATAAGACGTGGTTGCGCGGGTATCGGGGTAAGGATTCCCGGACACAGTCCCAGGGGGACGAGCCGTATCACTAAAAGTGTGACGGGAAGGTTCTACGCTGTAGGTTGCCCTAGGCGGGTCGGGATACAACTGCGGCTGGGATTGTGAAGGTTGTTGGGGTGGAGCGACAGAGTATGTCAAGGGAGACGAGCAGGACGGCCCAGCGACAATCCCTGGCGTAGGCATCGACTGGACAGGGGACGCCTGAACACCTGCATACCCGACGAGGGAGGAAGAAGTACTCGTCGCCTTGCCTGACCCCGTTCCGTAGTCCCCCGACCCTCGGGGCTGAGCATTCCCCCCCTGTGGACTTCCCGAGTTGCCAGTGGCAGGCGAACTGACATATCCCGGTGCGTTAGGTGAATCAACCGCGTTCACCCTGGGATATTTTGGAGAATCATGGTACGGGAATGCGAGCGTTTTGACAAGGCCTAGCACACGGCCTTTCAAGCGCTCTCGCTCCTGGTCGTCTTCGTTTGCAAAGTCCTGACTGTACAACGGCGCAAGAGCGCGGAGGATGTCAAGCGCTTTATCAGCGACCGGGGTACCCCGACTGAGTTCCAGGGTTGTCAACGCTTTCTGGATGTTTGCACGGAATAATGATGCACCGGGTTGATCGGGGTTCGAAATCAGTTGAAACGAGAAAAACATGGCGGAGCTGAATACGTGGAATGGGCCCCAGTTCATGTGCCCTGGAACCGCCAACGACGCATTGGCAAGGAAGTCGGGACGGGCTTGACCGACAAGCGTGATCAATTTGTCGGCAGCACCGACGGCGATGTCGAGGGAGATGACATGGCGCTCGCGTTTAATATCCTTGTCTTTTGCAGACGAGCCCTGTTTATCACGGACCTTGGGTGAAGGTGCAGATGCGTATGGCCGGTGGAGGGTAAAGCGAATATGGTAGTAGCTCGTGCGGATGATCACGCTCTGTACACCTAGGCGACGGGTGACGATGTCGGGGCTCGCGAGACTGCGTGCTACCCTAAATTCGTCGAGGTCGAGCTCAGGGGGGAGAGTGTCCATCCATTGCATCAGAGCGCGGTCATGAGCTTGGACGGTCTCGTACGCGACTGGACGCATGGACACTGCACTATCCATGATGTCACCCAGAATGTAGGCTAGACGGAAGAGGTGGAGATTCGGGAGATAGATACGCGGCTCATCGGGATGGTGCAAGGGGTCAATTGGATCTGGGAGTTGTGTATCAAAATGGTGTGAAGCGATAGAAACCGGTCGACCAAACATGAATGCCTGCCACCTGAGAGGAAGATGGGTAGGGAGAGAGGTGAGAAAAGCGGAGACGGACCTTTCAAGGAGGATGATGTGCCACCAAGCCCAACGTCTTCTCTCGGCAAGTTCCTTAGACATTCGCCATTTACAAGGATCGCGATGCAAGCCCATGGCCATGCCAATACTGACGAGCTCTCCCCGTACAGTCCAAACTTCCTCGCTGTCGGTTTTAACGAGGGTGAGGTAATGACAGCGAATGAGCAAACATTCGACGAGCTCGAGGCTATAAGTCTTGTGCTCAGCTCTGTGACGATCGACTGCGGAGCGCATGGCATCGTAGAATTTGTGGCAAATGTCCTCAAGGGAGTCACCCAATTGAGCCACGAGGCGGTCGCCTGGTGGGAGGTAGTGTACTGCGATGGCCATGATCATGCAGACGGTAGCAAGAACGACACGGTCTGCATTGGCGCCGGTTTTATAGCGAGACCAAGCGTTTAGAAAGGCGGGTTGGTTGACGTGGCGATAAATCCAGTTGCAGTATTCAAAGTAGTAGGAGACCAGACCGTCTATTGTGTCCAGGGAGGGAAGGAGAGCGAGAATATCTCTGTCGTATTCGTTTGTTGTCACGATCTCGTCAAGTTGGCCGTCGTGGCTGGGCTGGCGGTCGCTGTCATCAGACTGCCTCGAGTTCTAGAGGGGATTAGCGGGGAAGAGGTAGGAGGGGAAGAGAAGTACCAGAGTGAGATGGGCGACGGCCGAAGTGGCGCCGGTGTAGAAGCCGCCGTGGCCATGACTGCCAAGCATGCCAGGAACGTTGTCTCTTTCGAGGACATCGGACTCGACGGGTTCCTTCTTTGGGGCGGTGGAAGCGGCGGGATTCTGGGGGGGATGTTTTAGATGGGAAGGAAGGGGCGCGCCGGGACGGTGGTTTGCAAGGATGTAGGTTTCGAGGAGGGAGACAGAGTGCTTGAGGCGGGTGATTTCCTGCAAGGGGTCGACTCTGCTGGCATTGCTGTACTCGGGTGAGTAGGAGAGGGGGAAGAGGGGAAGCTCGGGACTGACTGGTCGTCGCGAAGGTGGAGGTCGGACTCGTGGCCTTTAGCATCCTGGTAACAAAGGGCAATGGTACCTGGATGGGGGTAAGAAGGGGAAGAAGGGGCGAGCACGAGAGACGAACCTCTGAGGACACAGCTGGAGCAGGGTCGGTTTCTGGTGGTGGTGAGGTTGAAGTTTTTTTGGGGAGGGGGGGAGAATACGAATACCTGTCGCACTTGAGCTTGCTGTTTCTGCAAGGCTCACAGTTGATTGCTTTGCGTGCGCGCTTTGTTGGTGGACG
>QFEF01001476.1:0-12308 GCA_003316035.1 Neoboletus subvelutipes
CGGTCCTGGTCAGGTTCGATGTTCAAACGCTCAACGTCCATCGTCGATCGATCGTGTGCTCCTTTGATCTTGATTCTTCCGCCCTCGATGTGCGCATCTCGGCGCGTTCCTTCTCAACCTCACTGCGTGTGTCTACGGTACAGCGCGTGGCACGCTCGACAGTTTCGTGTCGTTGTTCTCACCATCGCAGTGTCGCTCATATGCATATAGGTTAGAGTTTGGTGGAGAAGATTCTGGGAACGAGGCAGGTACACAGATACAATGTCTTTGTTCGTGGTGCGCTGATCGGTCCCGGTCAGGTTCAACGTTCGTCGTCGATCGATCGCGCGCTCCTTTGATCTCCATTCTTTCCCCTCGACATGTGCATCTCGGGGCGTTTCTTCTTGCTCCCCGCCTCTGCACCACCTCGTGCACTCGTGCTCGCTCTTGGTATGGCTGGTGGGTTTAGATTAAATAAATAAAAGCTTATCTTAGATATCTATGTATTCATCATTTCTCGACAACCGACCCGACATTACAGGCACAATGTTATTCCCGGGTCGGTGCCTGATGCGAAAGTATACAAATGTTCGTGTACCCCGATCTTTCCGTGTCTCAGTAGTCACTGATGCAAAGGCTGAACCCCGACAAGGTTACAAAAACCTCCTATAAATACACCATGTTTTTGGATGCAGCCATCCAAGCATCGGATTCTATAAATTGAGAAAAAATCCTATACAATCTTATATACAACCAATACATGATTCAATGGGTAGTCGCAGACAGTGTCTTCGAGGCTAACACCTCGAGCCGGAATTTGCAGAGCGAAAATCCACAGAGCAAAAGGCACGAGAGGAAAGGAATGAAGCGAACAAGGGAAAGAGGTAAAAAAAAAAGAAGTAATGTAGCGACGATACAACCAACAACGTCAAGAGATCCGATCAGACCAGGAGGATAACATACACACGACACACGCACAAGATGAATGAATACATCCCTCCAAATTTTATGTCGCTCCTTTACACCCCATCCGAAATAATACTCCCAATACTCAACACGCTCTTCTTTCCCAGAACCCCGACACCGCGTCCAGGGTCCTGTTCAAATGGTGCCCGCGAGAGTTGAATCACGGGGTATCCCCCGCTGACAGAGACGGATGGCAAGGCAGGCGAGGAAGGCGATGATGAAGACGAACCACTGCTCCCACCGCCCCCAATACCACTGCCGGTCGCATGTCTCAGCGGTGCGAGATGAATCATTTCTTGTTGGCCGTGTCCGTGCACGTGGCCTCCGCCGTTGGGTCCCCATCCTGACGCCGATTGCGCTCCGCTCGCGTACGAAGGCAAGCCTGGTCCAGCGTAGCGCGCCGCAGACGTCGATAAATTCGGTCCTGGTGAAATCACCCGCCCAGGATGCGTATTATGACCCTGGGTATAATAGTCTCCCGACGAAGACGATCCATGTCCCTGTCCCTGTCCACCATACTCATACGGCGATCCTCCGCTTCCCGAGGACGTATACGACGCGGCATGTGTCAATGGTGGGGGTGGCGCTACTTGTGACGGTTGAGGTTGGGTTTGACCCGACGTTCCACTCGAATAGTAAATATGTGGCTGTGGGTGTGGCGAGGAAGACGATGAAGGAGTATCGTAATAGCTGCCATTCCCGCCCGTTCCAGGTCCGTCGGCGTTGGCATTGGGATTCACATTGGGGTTCGTGTTCGGACCGACATCGTATCGTGCATACGATCCGGGGTACGCCGAAGGGTATTGCGAGCGAGTCGGAGAGGGATATTGTCCTTGCTGTGGATGATGCGAGGGATGAGGGTGAGGGTGCGAGCCTGTCGGAGACGCATGCGCATAACTCGCTGGGGTCTGCTGTGGATGGGTATACCCACCGTGATGATGGTGTTGTTGTTGCTGTTGCTGTTGTTGTTGTTGTTGTTGTTGTTGTTGTCCATCTTGGTATGCTTGTGCACCATCGTACGGCGCATTAAACGACGCACGAGATTGGTGCCCATGCACCTCGGTCTGAGTCTGGGTATGCGGATGAGTATTGTATGGCGCTCGAGAAGGTGCCTGGGAAGACTCGTATCCTCCTCGAGGATCATACGATCCACGCGTGTGGTGCTGATGAGTATGTTCAAACCCTGTCCTTCCACCTCCCGCCCCACCCTCGTACCCATTCCTTGTACCACCGGTATCATACCCTCCTCTCCCACTCCCACTCCCGCTACTGGCGCTGTCATACGTTGTACCACTGCCACCCCCGAGAGAACGTTGTGGATCGTACGAGGTACCTCGGAGATTCGCCGGTTCGTAGTCATAGTTGAGTCGGTCATACATCCCACTCACGCTCGACGAAGATGACGGATAAGAAGATGAGGCCGAGGATGACGACAGCGCCTGTGGACCTGTCCTTCGTGTTGCCGTTCCCGCGCCCGCAGCGGATCCCGAGCCCGAACTCGATGGTTCACCACTGGCAGACAAGAGCTGTCCACTCACACCGACACCAACACCCCCGCTAATCGTCTGGTGTGCATGTGTGTGTGTGTGGACATGGGTATGCGGAAGCGCACTGGTCGCCGAGAGCTCGATCCCACCCGGCGTGGCACTCGCTACACCCAACATTGGATCCAACGATGAGGACGTCGGCCACGCAGGTAGCCCCGCCAACGCAATTGATGATGACCCCGGATTGTTATTCCCTGATACCGGCGTATGCGCTGAAATTCCATCGCTGCTCGAAGCAGGCCCTGACACGACATGAAGTGGACTTGTCAACGTTCCATGCCGTGCGCGTTTAACGGCGGCCGAACCGGAACCGGAAGTAGCGCTGTTGGGGGCGGGTTGGGACGAGAGGGGTTGGTGTAGTTGTTGCGCGTGTGCATCGTCCTCGCCTTGGTCATGTTCCAGCTTACGGGCCTCGCCAGTGTTGGGTGGACCGCCATCGGGTTGTGGGGCAAGTGCTGCAATGGGGCGTTTGCGTACGCGTATGTCTTTCCGGATACGGATTTTAATGCCTTGGTCAGCAAGGGAGCAAGAGAGGGGGGTTGATTCTGTGTGTTGTAATTTTTTTTCGGAGAAAAATGTGGTTGGGGGGGTCGTGTTGGAAGTAGGGACCCGTCGGAGACGAAATAGAGTGATGATCCGAAAGCGGGCATAAATGAAAGCACAAAACGAGGACAAAGTCAAGATAGGTCAGATAAGACAAAGTTATCACGCTAAAGGCAACCAACCTTCCATGCCTGGAAACTTTTTTGCAGTGTAGACGTAAAACGCAGCCGAGTGAATGGATTTGCAATGACGAACGGTGTTGCTATGCGGGTAGATGAGGGATGGGAAAGTGAAAAAAAAAGAGGACGTACCTGACGACTTCAAAGAGACTGAGTTTAAGACGGTAGCTACCTTCGGTGCGCACACTGAGATCTGGAAATACGAAAAAGCCAGCGTCTTCGTTGCGATTCTCGGTATCTTTGAGATGATATAAGGAGGAAACGACTGAACCGGTAGTGCATCGTGTTTTGCCATCCTGTATCGTGGAGGAACGGGATGAAAAAGAGGGGGTGACGAGAGTGTGGAGAGACGGACCTTTAGCCAATGCAATTCAGTGTCGTCGTCCGGTTTGGCGAGACTAGCAAACATGAAATAGTAGGGATTCTGGAGGAAGCTGTGGGCATAGTTTGGATCGGCGTCTTCCGCGTCTGGATTTGCAGGGGAGGGCGGTTGTCGGGCGTGTGGGTCGACGACACGGAGCTGAATGATGGGGGGAGGGTCAATGGGACGACGGTCAGCTGGTAGCGTGGGTGAGAGGGATGGACCTGCGGAGTAAGGGAGAGACTTACCACCGACCCCGCACATGCGGGCCTGCTTGGGCTCCTGCCTGACGGTGAGTTCATATTCTCTGTGGTGGTCGAACATTAGTATTAGAGAGGAAGAGAAAGAGAGAGAAAAGGGATTATCAGATAGGTGGATACAAGAGAAAGGTGTGTGGGACCAGTTGGGCTGGGACCGGTAGGAAGACGGGAAGATGCAGGTACATACAGTCTGTCTCTCTCATACAATGAACGGTCTCGTTCGTACGGATACGCGGTTGGAACAGAGCCATAGTTTGAGTTGACGTCCATCAAAGAGACGGGCTAGTGCTGATCGATTGCCAGCTGGTGATGTGTTCGCTCGCTGCTTGCTCAGTCAGGTCAGTCCCAACTAACTCCCACACTGTCATGACCACGTGACTCATTCCCTCTACTTTGGAGCGACTCGTCATTTTATTGGCTATCGACACCGTTGCTGACGCTTCCGCCCTGGCACAGCCAATCGCAGAGCACCTTGACCCACAAACCTAACGACTAGACCTGATCGCGGTCACACCGTTCAACTTGGCAGTTGAGGTCGCACGAGCATATGCATCCTTTTCTCCCCTATATAGGTCGTGAATCGTGATTTCGCTACTGAAGGCTCCACATCTTGTGAAGATATGGGTTATATGTATCGAGTTGAACCAACGCCCACTTTATATATCAGAGTCACCCGTTTTCATATCATACAATAATCCAAGAAACGAGCCCTAGCCGACGGACATCCAAAAACAAGCAAGCAAGAGCGAGAACGACAGCGAGAGAGACAGATAACATTATACCCCATCCGCCCACCTATCAAGGCCCCTCCAAATCGCATCCGCGCAATCCAACGATTCGAGCCACTCCGCCGCATGATACTTGGTCCTTCGATACGGCCACTTTTCTACCTCCAACGATCCGTCTCCCTCGGACCTTGTCACCGTCCAGACGTTCTCATCGATGCGCACCACACGGACGTTTGGGAACCCGTGTTCGACGATGTTCAAGACAGAACGGCTCATGATGTTGGTGATACCGATATAGCGCAGCAGGGGGGGCATGCCCGTACGGAGTTGCTGCGCATGCAAGAACACATCAGACGACGAAAAAGGAAGGGGGCGAGGAAGTTAATGTGACGGGAAAGACGCACGTTCATAAAAGTCATCAAGTCCTCCGTAACCGCAGGCGACAAATCGAGCGTCAACGCGCGTACCGTCCGCGGGACCAACCACCCCGCCAGCGCCGGCGATAAATCTCTCGGATACGTGATGGACAAATTACTCAGGTTGGACAGCGCGGGAAGTACGCCCCACGCCGAGGCATCGAACCCGATCCGACGGGCATCCGTCGGTGGGACGAGGAGGTGATATGTTCGCAGCTGCGTGCGTTCGCGGAGGAATTCGGAAATGGCGGGACAGAGCTCGCGATCTGCGATGTGTCGATGGAGACTGGTAATCCGGAGCGAGAAATGACGGAGGAACGGAAGGGCGGTGCGGTATTGTCGGAACAATGACGAGGGGGTGCATTCGAGTGTCCCTGAGAGCATCAGGGACTCGAGTTGGTGGCCGTTGGCGAGGATCTCCGAGAAAGCTTGTGTATCTGTTGAGAAACAGCCATTGAATTTGATTTGGGTTAGGTGGCGAACGCAGATGGCTTCGGCAGGAAAATGCCAGTGGGAATTGTTAATGGACAAGGAACGAAGCGTGTCACGGCTCTGAGCTAGAAATACGTGAATAGAGGAACTGCTTCCGCCGTCTGACGTGATCGCAAAGTGTGTGAGGTGTTTGAAGACGGGCACGTCGATGTCAACAGCATGGTCTGCCACTCTAAGATGCGGTTCAATCAAACGGACAAGCAATCAATGGAGGATCATACACGAGAGATAGTCGTTGTAGCCGCGGATTGTATGAATGTACCATTTGCAACATGCGTGCGATCAACTCTTTATTGCCAGAACAATGTACCTTGCGAAGGTTCAACAACTTCGGAAGTGCGTTCATGAGCATGCCTGGGATCCCGTTCAATCACATCAAGCGCACGGAAGGGAGATAACCATAACCATACCGACTTGAAATGCCAACGGTTGCGTGACATCGTAGGAAAGAGCAAAAACACTCAAACTCCTGACTTGACCAGCGAAATGTGGATCGACTAATATCCGGGCGAGGATATCTGCGCTTCGCTGGTAATGCCATGCATCAATGTCTTGATTAGCACTTTCCTCTGGCGTGGGTCGAAGATGACTTTCTGCCCCACCAGGTTCCATACCAGCGGTAAGATGCAGGTCAATTTCCCGAAAGAGCAACTGGCTGGCGATGCGCGAAAGCGCGTTTGGGACAAGTAGCAATGACTTGAGGTCCCGTTTAGGTAGGAAGAGTGCAATCTCTCGCCACACTTCCGCTGAGAAGCGAGGCGGGCAGTCAGGCTCTCTGAGGAGCTATGTTGGCTATCAACGAAAGTCCTCCCCGTTGGCTATGGTACATACCATCTCAGGGCGGAGATGTTGGGATTGAATGATTGCCTGGACGTCCTGGTTTTCAGGATCCACCGTCAACACGGCATGAAGATCTGCCGACGTATTTCAGACGTCATCGTGATCGGGTAAAACACTCGAATGCAGCACTTCAACGCATACCTTGCTGAGCAGACGTTCGGTAACCCGCGGCGAGCCTCCCTTTGGCGCGAAGCAAGAGGGCACGTGCGACGTTAGCGGAGGGCAAGTTGGGAACTTGCAAGAGCGACTGAACAGCGTTTTCCATGGTCGTACGACAGCTTGGTCAACGCGTGAGGAAATATCTCGGTGAAAAACGGGTTTTCTGCAACCTACCCCTGGACAGGCAAATGCTGCAGTGCATGCAAGAGCACGTCGGCTTTTTGAGTGTCGCCCAAGTTGACGATGACATCGCGAATGCTTGCATCCAAGATACGGGGATTGAACAAACTCATTGTAATAAGCACGGCAAATGGGAGGTGAGAGAATGCAAGAGAAGGGTGGATCAGGTAGGCATGGTATACCTAAGGGACACAATGCGGGCAACGGAACGACCGTTTCCACCCTCGCTATTGGTTCTGCTAGTTTCTCAGGCATTCTCATCGCAAAGCAACGGGTGTCTCTGGAACACATTTGCCAAAGAAAACACAGACAACATACTTCTTAGTCGCATCACTGACACAATATAGCATTCTGATACCAGTAGTGTACTGCACGTTTAATTGCGTCATGTGTCAAAACCTCACAGAATGTTTTGGGAGAAAGTTGAGCGCTGAGCCTCGCGTTCTATGGGGATACGCTATGAAAAGAACTTCCACGCGTGCTGATAGGTTCTCACTGATTTTGGCAGTTGAAAACGCCGACATATCGTCCAATCACCTGTAAGGTCCACTGGTAACCAATCCGTCTAAAAGAGGCAAGCCGGAGTCGATATCCACACTCCTCACAGCCGCGTTAGACGCAAATATAGACTACCAGCATTAGCTCGACTAGGGACCGCAAGACATACTGGGTGCAACCTTACTTATGATCTGCAATTGAAGATGGCTAGGGTCTAATCATGATCACAGCGATTCAATGCAATGGGGTTCAAGACATGGGGGGATACCAGTTCAGTCACGGTACTCGTCCCGTTCGTCGTCGGCCTCGTAGGTTTCGTAGTCTTTATCGCCTATGAGGCTACCCTTGAAACACACCTACCCCCTCAGTAAGTATGTGTCCCATCTGTCCTGCTTTTTCGAGTGCAGCATCTCACTGTGCCATCCATCGTACTTCATCCTTTAGGTGCCGTTGGCACTGGTGACGAACGAGGCCAGTATCAGTAGGTAAGCCGTTTTTTTCAGTGATTTCCGCCACCGGCTTTCTGTGCCATTACATAGATATGGATATGTCGAGTCGTTCTATATCTCTCTCAACATGTCGGCCGTCGTCTGTAAGACCATCCAAATCACAACGCCATCCATCTCATTACCCATCCCTGCCGTCCCCGCCTATACACGCTCATTCCAGAGCTCTCCACACTCCCTCCTCACGTCAGGTCAGAGATCCAAGTTGCTTTTGCGCGCAGTCCAACAGTATTGTGGCAAGTGTTGGCTGCGGTCTGTGCTGTCGGAGGTGTGGCATCGTTGGTCATGAGAGGACTTCCGATGAGTACACGCTCGATGCTTGATGATCAAACACGGACCAGGAAAAAGAGGCGGAAACAACACATCAGATGTGAAAGGTGCTCGATGTTTACTGTCACAACTGCCTTGTAACACCCATCTACACGTGTGGTACCGCCAACATCCTCTGCTCAAATGAATCCGCCATCCCTTGTGTTGTAATGACTGCCCAAAGATGACGATGTGAAAACATCAATTGTGTATTGTCGTGCCACGTTCCTCCCAAGTGAGATACCGCGTCGGAAGCCACTCTGGCTGTGTCCATTCTATACTCGCCAACTCTGCCGCGATCATCTGTGCGACCACTTCGGCGCTGGAAAGAACACGGGAAAAAGGAACAAAGATTGCATATCATCTCATCCGTCCCAAGGAGAGCACACGAAGGAGGAAACGGCTTACCATCCAAACGCACGCGGCATACCGTGCCCTGAATAACCAGCCGCAATAAATTGACCTGTGTACTGCGCGACATCGTTTTCTTGTGCAACAGGTAGTTTATCGACAGGTCCGACCTGAGGGAATCATTGCAACGCGTCCGTGTATTTCTTGAACAAGTGAATGATCAAACGTACAAATGGATCCCCGATCGCTGTGTAAGCCATGATCCCCGTCTGAAAAAAAAGCACGATCACGATCAAATCATGTTGAGACCCAAAACCAATGTATGCACACGCACACGTACGCACCCATTCCATCTCGGGCTCTCGCCCGGGTTCAAACTTGCCCTCGAATACCACAGGCAAAAACGCTCGGAGGGTTTCCCCGACTTTGGGATGACATGTGGTATCGTCGTCGACGTAGGCTTCGAAGGCGGGGCTGGCGGCTTCACGCGCACCGCCGAGGATGATCAGGGGTCTTTCATTGGCTGTCTTGACTGGGCGTGGGAACCAGTATTTAAAGTGCTGTGCATGATAAGTGGGTGCGCACAAATTTGAATGGAGATAAAGGGAAAGGGGCGGAGTAATGTGTCTATACCTCGTTACCACTCCAACTGCAGGTCTTGATCTGGTCCGTGCCGACAGACGCACGCGTCGCAATGACTTGTCCACGAACAGGCACGATTCCCCGTGGGCCCGCTAAAAGAGGGAGGAGATGAGAGGCGTATCCATTCGTGGCATGAACGACGCGCGAGCAGGTGATAGTGCCTCTGGGCGTGGAAAGCGTGTACCCGCGCGTAGCGTCCGTCGATACCCCGGAAACTGAGCTCGACACTTTTGCGTTTTCGATCGCCGTGACTGGCGTATGGGTGTGCAACGTGAGGTCAAAACGCGGGCCAATGCGCATCTTGGCCTGTTGATAAAGTTTCGTGACGAGCTTGAGTGGCCAGACATTGTAACCTGGGATTTTCACTCCTGGGTAATGCGCGCCGAACATCTAGTATCGATGGAGAGCGGGAGGTGATCAGTGATCAATTGACAACAATGGGCCAAACACTTACAGCTTCGACCTCCTCCTTGTTAAACATAACGACACCATCCAAAGACCAACCTGCATCCGCTGCCGCCTCGCGATCGCGCCGTGCTTCTTCGACTTCCTGATCTGAAAACAACAGATCAACGTGACCGCCATTCACGAGATCGACGTCATCTGTCCATCCGTGATCTTGGATGAGACGTACGAGCGACGATGCTGTGTGGGCTTCCAAGGCGTACGATCGCTTGGCTTCTTCGGGGCCATACTTTGTCGCGCGGGCGTGGAATTCATAAAAGGCGGCAGGAGTGATGTGGCCACCGTTTCGACCTGGGCCACGGATGAAAATGGATCCAGACGAGATACATAACTGTTCGATTGAGATTGATAGATCGGCTCACCAGTCGCCCCCGCACCTAATAGAAGGTCAGATTCCGCTTCGTTTGCCATCATCATTGCACCCAACACCGAGCAAATGGATAAGCATGGAGGACACACGCACAAAAGTCTCTCGCCTCGAGAATGACAACCTTGAGTGGTGACTGATGTTCTACGTTTGCCTGGATCAATTCGGAGAGATGGTAGGCCACACCGACTCCTGTGATACCCGAACCGATGATGCACACGTCTGCGTCGGTGGCCAACAACCCTATGCTGCCCTCACGCGCCAGCGGATTGGCATCTGGAGAGGAATTTGCCCAGAAGGAGCGCGTTGGGTTCGGCGATGGCAGGCCTGCAGGCTCAATGTGGTCTTTTGAGAATATTTTTTGCTGGATTTTCTCCTGTTCGTTGAACGAGACGGGGAGCGTCGCCATCGCACACGCCGCGGCCGAGATCAATGTTCAATACCGATATCGATACACGATGCATCTCCTTGGTGCCCGACTCCCACGCTAGTGGAGGACACCTTATATTATGGAAGCCCGGACGATCGTGCTCTCTCGGCACAACATTGGGATTAGGGAATTCAGTTGCTTCGTATCTATGTGACCCTCAGACACCATCTCGGCCGAACCCATTTATGTACATTCACTAACAAATTTGCGTGTTCAGCCTTCCAATGCTCCGGAATCAAGGCGTCGACAATGAAATCGTGTGTGTGAGAGCTATGTACAGGCAGTATGAATACAACACAACAACGAAAATGACCTACTCCGAGTCTGAGTCTGAGCTAACAATGACTGGATCAGATGCCCTCCCTTTGCCCTTACTGTTTCCTCCAAACGACAGTAACCTAAATCCTGGCCATTTACAGAAATCATTGCAGACATGCTCATCTTCGAAAAGTTCGACCGCCTTCTCTAAATTACCTTCGCAAAACAAATCATGTCCAATATGACTAAGTATGTAATGAGTTCAATTTAATCAGAGTATCTGTTAGATGATACATACGGGCGGGTCAGAATCTGAGGGTCTGTCAAAAGCAAGGTTGTCCCTATTCGTGAACATTAGCTTATGATCAGATAAGACTTATATAGTCACCTTGGTAGTCAGAAACGTATGCCAAACCTTTAGTCTTGATGTACTGAATGTGTTGAGTAAAGGAAAGGAACTGTGCAACCTCATAGCCAGGCTCGCCAGGTTTCACAAGTGGCACGCAGTTGCCATTGTGGATAAACTTCATGAACTCAGTATCTGCGTCTGGAATCTCCTCTTCACAGAGGTAGGTGCAGTCAACTGTGGTCACTCTGGCTCCTTGGATGGGGTTTGCAGGGTACCACAATGCAAAACCAGCATCCACAAAGCATATCAAGGGAATGGCAAATGATGGGGGTTCATGGGTGCTTGCAATCCTCTTGGCAATGAAGTCCTCGGCAAGCTTGAAGAGTGCTTTTGCCCAATACAGTACATTCACCTCATGAAATAGCTTAGGGTTATGCGGCATCCTAGGTCGAGGTAGGGTGCCTCTGCCACTGAACAATCCCAACCCTGGACTAGGGTTATGGCATCCATGCCTTGCTGCACACAAGCTACACTTGATACTGATGACTCGCCTTCCAGGACGGCGGACAAAGCACAGGCATACACACCACCATCCCTGAAGATGAGCACACTACAGATATGCACCCTCGCTGTCCAGGACGGTGAGCCTGTGTCAAGCATATATACTACCATTCCAGAAGGTGAGCATACTACAGCTGTATCAAGTTCGCCATCCTGGAAGGCAAGCACACAACAGCTGTGCACTCTCGCCTTCCAGGACGGCGAGCACAGCACAAGCATATATACTACCATCTCAGAAGGTGAGCATACTACAGCTGTATCAAACTCGCCGTCTTGGAAGGCGAGCACACAACAGCTATGCACTCTTGCCTTCCAGGATGGTGAGCTTGATACAGCTATGCATTCTCGCCGTCCTGGAAGGCGAGCACAGCACAGACATGCACACTCTCGATTCCAGAAGGTGAGCTATGCACAGTACACCACACCCTACAGTTTTCATATACTTTGCTACGCATGTAAATTTGAGACTTTAATTACAATAGATAGAATTGTAGTAACTGGCAAAGATGCACACATACATGGCCGTCCTGGACGGCGAGGCAACACAGGACGATGTTGCTTATGTAAGCTATCAAACCACCCCTTATACATAGAAAAAGATTGAGAAATGAGTAAGATATGGGCAAATACAAGTTGTGTTGCAAATGTGATATGACTGACAAGGCATGACATGGGCTCGCCGTCCTGGACGGCGAAGGTATACAGGACGATGGTGCTTATGTAAGCATCCAAATGACACCACATTCATGCAAATCCATTAAGAAATAAGTGAGATATGGTCAAAATACCAGTATTGTATTACAAATAGTATATAACTGACAAAGCTTGACACAGGCTCGCCGTCCTGGACGGCAAGGGTACACAGGACGATGTCACTTATGTAAGCTTTGAAACGACCCATTATACATGGAAAAAGGTTGAG
>QFEF01001477.1:0-19098 GCA_003316035.1 Neoboletus subvelutipes
CCGCTCGCCAATCTCCCTGACTGAGTGAGACCTCGCGTTTAAGAAGGAATCGACTCAGAGCACCGCAACCAGGACTCGGTGACCCGAGCTGTTGAATGTTTCACGAATGGTACCAGGTTACTTACTTCTTCCCCTTATGTGGTCCAGCACGAAGCCAACGCGCCTGTTCCAACTTATCGCCGAGGGGTCGTCTCGAATGGTCCTTCATGATAGAACGTAGGCGCTAAAATCCGGATCAGGCTGATTGATCAGTGTGCTCGCCAGAGTCGCTACTGATGCCAATTCCATTGACGAACAACAAAGAACGTGGCGCAACATTACGAACTTCATTTCGCGAGTTTGTTACGACATGTCCACTCGGTACAGTGTCGCTAATCCGAACTTGAGAGAGCTAAGCATACAAAAGGATAAATGTACGCGCAATATCGGTACATCACACACCCCGACCTTCCAACGATCACAAAAATATTCGCATCGGAGTTCAAGGTGCATCAACAGGGTTCCAACTGATAGCTCCTGCTTTCCCGACGTCAAGGTTGTCCAGAAGTGTGATGTCCTCAGAATCGAGTGAGAAGTCATATATCTCTGCGTTGGATTTAATCCTGCTGGAAGTAACGGATTTTGGAAGAGGGACAAATCTGCAGGAAGAAGACAAAATGGTGCATAACGATTTAATATCAATAAATTCCTCTACAATGATAAATAAGGTGAAAAGCGCACCCTTTCTGTAAGGACCATCTGATGAGTATCTGTGCAGGATCTCGGCCGTGCTAGATCGATGAAAGAAGGTCACATCAGGGCGCTGGTGCGGCGCGGTGATGATAGTTCAAACCTTTTTTGCTATCGCTTGGATCACTGGATGGTCCATCTGTCCGCGTAAAATCGGGCAGTACGCTTGCACCACAATCTCGTGGGCGCGACAATAATCCACAATAGGCCGCTGCTGGCACAGAGGGTGAAGCTATGTACAAGGAAAGATGTTACCTCATTTAATGACAATAAACGATGGAACGTGCCTCAATCTGATTCACAGCGGGCATCTGCAGCCCCGCATTTTTGATTTCCTCAAGATGGTTGATACCACTAGATTCCAAGGTGAATCGGGGAATCGAAAAGCAGATCTTTGAAGAACCGACTAGTTCGACACCCCAACTGTCCTGATTTTCCCTGCCTTTAGGGCATCTAGCAAGGCCCGGTAGGTGGCCAAGCGTCGCTCTGTGCCAGAGAACGGATCGTGTATCAAAAATAAGTCGATATAATCTTTCGAGAGACAGAAAGCACGAGTGAGTTGCCGAAGACGTGATTGAACCTTCATGAATTCCATACCAAAACCAAACCGTGCGAGCGATTCGTCGACGCCCTTGAGGGTGCTGTCATACCCATGCGTTTTACTAATACATTTCGTGGCTTGCATGCAGGACAATAAGCGTCGCGATGAACCATGCTTTAACACACATGCAGCGTACTGATGAATACGTCGCCTCGTTCGAGACCACTCTCTCTAACGGCTTCACCGACTGCGGCTTCGTTCTTATACGCCTGGGCTGAATCAACGTGCCTACAAGCACCAGTAAATTAGATGCTGACCGGATGCTGAAAGACCGCGCCGCGTAACGAATCGAATCACATACCTATAACCGGCTGCAAAGGCTGTTAAAACGGTTGGTCGTGTGTTGTAATTTTGGTACACGCCAAACCCAAGGAGGGGCATTACATGTCCTACATTAGCCGTTGGGCGTCAGTAAGGAACATGGACAGGATTAAACTCTAAGTACCTGACGTCAACTGGACAGTTGATTTGATAGTAAGCGACATGTTTGTAGAGTACGTTTGCTGATTGATGTAACTGTACTTGTTGCAGACGATTTAAGAGCTTCCAATAGAGTCAAATGAACGGCATCAATGTCGGATCGTCGCAAGAAACCTGTCGTCCAACCTGCAGCCGATGATCATGATCAGGCCTCCATCGGAAGCCGGAAAGGAGGTTCAAGGGGTCATGTGGCCATTTTTGGAAACATAAGAACACGGCGGCACGAAGCAGGACCGGAACATCATGTCGCCGAGCCGAGAGGAACTGTGTTTGTCACTCCCGTAGAGAATAGTTACGAAACGCTAGCACTGGTATGGGCGGAACTTGCATTGAGTGGCTATTCCCCGGCAACTGCCATCTATGATCGCGGCCTCCTCAGAGCTTGGCACCTGCGTGGTCGGAATTCTAACTCAAGGATCAAGTGCGGAACATGACATTCTCGAAAAAAAGACCGAGACGGAGAAAGAGCGAGCCGCAGTGTGGAGCTGCTACCCACAGGCACAGCTCCGAGACACTGGCATGAACAAACCACACTAATCCTCATCCATGTCACCAAGTCCCATTTCTCTCCGCCTCGCGACCCGTTCCCGCATAACATTCCTTGCATTCTCCGTCGCGGATTGAAGCTGCCCAGCTTTCGCAAGCCCAACTAACAGCGCGTGAACTAGCCCGATGTGATTGTGACGACGAAGGCTATTTTCGAACTGCGCGAAGCATAGTTTAATATACTCATATCAGATCTTAGGACGGTTAACGACATACAGCCCAGCGTTCACGTTTTGAGTTTTCGTTGCTGATCTTCACAAGAACTTGACTGGCTTCTGAACG
The DNA here is from genome assembly GCA_003316035.1 of Neoboletus subvelutipes. Classification (NCBI taxonomy): domain Eukaryota; kingdom Fungi; phylum Basidiomycota; class Agaricomycetes; order Boletales; family Boletaceae; genus Neoboletus; species Neoboletus subvelutipes. The sequence continues at coordinate 2,639 of QFEF01001477.1, forward strand.
ACTTCCTGCTTGCTGCAAATGTTCTAACTGTGCTTTGAGAGCAGGCAGAGGATCGTCGCGAAGAGCAAGTAAACTAAATTCCAACTTGGAGAGAAAAGAAGTTGATTTAAGAACGGCTATCTCCACTAGGGAAGTCGCTTACCGCTCCAGTGGGATATGTGCCTATCCGATGTTCAATTACCTCTCTAATTAGGCGGATATTAATCCGTCGGGGGAATAATTTCGACAACAACTACCCACCTTGCTTTCCTCAACCAGCCTTCCCCAGATCCATCGAATTCGCCGTGGCGAACAGGATACGGCTTTAATCCATCGAGTTCATAGACACTACCCATAACGGGAATGTAGACGACAAAGTGATAAGCGTCTTCGGTCTTTTTCTGCAGCCCAAGACCATCTAACGAGATAGAACTTGGCGGCGAAAGTGCGTTATGTGCTTCTCGTAACCAGTCTGCACTGGTCACCGCCATTCCACACGTTTGTGGGTCCATTCCCATCGTAAAATTCATCAGGTCTGCTAGCTGTCGACCTGAAGGGAGTGATGGTATATTTCCTAGAGCATTTATTACTGCGATGGTTGCACAAGCATTGTTGACCGTTTGTTGTGCAAAGAAGCCAGGGAAATCAGTATCATGGTGTCCCGCAGTGCTGCTTGGTTCGCCGGCGGTTGAAGGCAGCCATTTGAAGAGGAATACTAGAGCGTGGAGAGGCTGTAACACAGACAGCGCCTCAGGGTCGAGCGAGTATAAGTCATCAACGATGTACGGAACACCGAGCGTTTTCAGCAGTTCACTGATTATTGACAAGGAGTTTGGTTTGGTTGCAGGGAGTGAATGCGGTTGAGTACGTACGTGAAGACACCAGGATCGGATTCTGTGAGTTCCCAGCCACTGGAATCTTCGTCAGACATGGCTGTCAAATCGATGACAGGAAATGTTGAAGTGCTTAGTGAACAGACCTTCAATGATTTTTGACGCGTCACAGCCACGTGACCATCTGTTTGGCGAAGGCTTTAGATCCAAACAAAGAATGGCGCGGTCATGTCTACAACCGCGATAGTTGAATCCTCTCCAGCTGCAGTCACAGATGCCAGGGCTGCAAATAGAGAAAGGTTTGAACTAGAGCTCGAATTCGTACAATCTCTCGCAAATCCTTACTATTTGCACTCTCTGGCCCAACAAAACATACTGGATCAACCCGCATTCGTCAATTACTTGGAATATCTACAATATTGGCGAGAGAAGGATTATGCTCGCTTCATACAGTCGGTGTGGTCCAGTCCCCGTTTTGACACTGATCCGAACGTTCTTGAAGCTATCCTCATGCTCTGCACCATCTGGAGCTGCTTCAGCACGCTCGTTTTAGGTTGGAGATAAAGAAGGACGAATGGCGAGAATATCTCAACCAAAAACAGTTTGATCATTGGCGAACGTGGCAAGTTTTACTGCTCAACTTGTACCCTCAAAGATCTCATGAATTCCGTGTCCAGGCGAAACTATCCTACCGTACCTATTCCACCCGAGACGTCACATGCACAGGAACCTGACTCGAAGCACGTTGTGTAATGTTACCGTGGTGACAGCTTTCTAGGTGCCGATGAGTTGCTTGCTGGTCTGAACTGGTGTCATTTGGAAAGTCAGGTCTACGGGCCGAACAGAGACCGTGGCTCATCACGCTGTCTACAAAGATGATCATTCAGATCATTTAGTCAACTGAGAGTAGGAACAACCCATGTCTGTACTTTAGATACTCGTTGAGATGTTCGCATCAAATCGATTATCCGACACAGACCTCAATCAAGTATATTGATCACATGCTGCGTACTTCGCACGCTCAAGCTGCTTTTTTGGGCGTGTTTGACGTTGCCCCATGCCACATCCAGAGTCTTCCGAACACGAACCAATATTCTCCGACCCGGAGCAACACATAGGGGGTCTTGATGATGAAGATGGTGAAGACGCCATCCTCGGTGGCGAAGCCGACGTCCATATTGCGTCCCAGGCAGAGAAGAAAACCTTTTGGTGGAGAAATGCACTCATCAACGCTCTCTTCATCTTGGCATGGTACAATACTCTCAACTTTACGTTTCTACCGCGGCCTCTCAACAACTCCACACAGGTTCCTTTTTGCGACAGTGCTTTCCGTGTATAACAAATGGATGTTTTCTCCGGACCACTTTAATTTCCCCTTCCCGCTATTCGTAACCACTGTCCATATGTCCATCCAGTTTTTACTGGCTGCGTTGCTTAGATGCACCTTCTCGAGAAGTTTCGCTTCTGATAGAAGGCCCACACTGCGGAGCTATGGGTGAGTGAGTTTGGACGTGAATACCGCCAAGGTGATACCATTTTCGCAGCATCAAGGCTGCCCCTGCTGCAGTGGCAACTGGCCTTGATATTGGACTGTCCAATCTTTCTCTGAAGAGCATTACACTATCCTTCTATAGTAAGTATTCTTATCACTGATCTTCGTTCCCTTGTGCGACACGCAGCATGAATGATCGGTTGACATCTGATTATCATAGCCATGTGCAAGTCCTCCTCGCTGATATTCGTCCTTTTCTTCGCCTTTCTCTTCCGACTGGAGTCATTCTCTCTGCGCTTGGTTATTGTGATCTTGATCATTTTCGCTGGAGTGCTGTTGATGGTCGCCTCGGAAACCGCATTCGTCTTATCTGGATTCTTGCTGGTCATCTTCGCCAGTGTTTGCGGTGGCCTTCGCTGGAGTCTCACACAAGTCGCAATGCAGGACAAATCCATGGGACTCGATAACCCGCCGTCCACGATATTTTGGTTGTCGCCAGCTACAGCTGTTTCAATGGGTATGATTAGTATCGCTTGGGAAGGGTGGAACAATGTGTTCTCGACCTCTTTCTTCGCTACCACGGCGTCAACGATGAATACACTCCTTATGTTTGTCGCTCCGGGGATCCTCGCATTTTTCATGGTCATGAGCGAGTATTAGTACGTTTGAGCGGTCACGTTCCCTCTCGCGTACATCAGGAGGCTGATTACACATTGTTGTACAAGTATCATTCAACGTGCTGGTGTTCTTCCAATGTCCATAGCAGGGATAGCCAAAGAAGTCTCGACCATCACGATCTCAGCCTGGTTCTTCGGGGACGAATTAACACCTGTTAACATCACAGGTGTTGCTATTACTGTTTGCGGTCGGTCTTCGTGCTCGGCTAGCGCATCATTGGCTGACATAGTAAGAATAGGTATTGTGCTCTTTGCGTATCACAAATATCGCAAGACCGTCGACTCCAACGTCGCTCTCGATGCACATGGCAATGTTATACAACTCGATGAAAATATGAGCGGCGAAGGGATGGTATATGACCATGATGTAGAATTGATTGCAAGATCACGCAATTCCAGGCCTAGACGTTCATCTGTAAGTTAATCTTAAAGAAGAATTTGTGTGTGGTGGCCACTTACTGAAGGTAATGCCACAAAGATCGAGGAAGATAGTAACGGGGATATCCATCGACATCTCCTTTTCTCCGGGGAAGGGCTTGATGAAGGGGAGGAAGATGCCGAAGAAATTCGAAGTTTGAGGAGCTCTAAGCTGAATTGGGGCGACGAAACGAATAAGATCAGCAAAGGTGTATAAATGGATTATCATTAGTTTTCATTTGATTCTCTGCATTGGTTATCCGGGTGAGTAGGGTTGTACAGTGTTTTGGCGGACTGAATTCACAGATTTTGTGCTGGTTTAGTTTTTCTGTGTAACGAGCGTCATTCTCAGTCGCTGCGTCGTACGACCCTTGGGCTGGAATTACGTGGGGTGCGCGACTTAAATACTATCGGATGTACCGTACCATTGATCCGAAATTCGAATGTAGTTGCTGACGGATTGGTCCCGCCCCGTCAACAGCGGAAGTACTCGGCAATCGCTGCGGGTTCAACTGCTCACGTTTATAGCTTTTGCTGCGGACAGACGAAGCTTGAGTAAACTCAAGTGATGACATGGCGTTCGGCAAACGTTGCCGGATGTCCCATCAATTTAGTTACAAGGCACAGCCAATCACTTGCCCAGCTGGAAACAGTGTGAAACCCGGTGCCATTTGGGAAGGGAAGGATCCACTCAACGGGAGTCTGGAACCTAAACTGACCTCAAAAGTTGGACGAGACTCGTTCCGGGCTCCCATAGGCAGCCAGCGCAACTTGCGGCCCCAAAAAACCAAAGCGGCAGACTTACCTATTTGATCAGCGGGTGTTTGACGTGTTGAGGAACCCATCTCAGTGAGTCCATGATCGTGTTACGGCGTCTTGGTACTCAGATCAGGCGTTCACACAGTGTGTTCGCATGGAGTCACTGGACCTGGTCAGGAGTCGCGGGCCTCACATCATGATTGCCAATCTCCTTACGGCATCGGCTTGAAACAAATGGATGCATTCACGCGATGCTTCTGGAATTGACTAATCCCCGGCGGTTAACTCGATCTGTGTTACTGATCAGAAATCGATCAATGCACTGCTACCATTGTGGCCTGTTGAGTAAGTTCTTTTTGCGGTGATCGCTTAAGAGGCTTTTACAGATCACAAGTGAGAATCGTTTCAGCGAGACTCCAGATTCACGGATCTGGGTATTTGAGTCAACGCTTATTGGTATATTTTTTCGGTGACACGAGCGTGACAGCCCTAAGTGGCCTCGAAGGACTATATAGTGCGGATATAAACAGACCTATACCATCGTCATCGAATCACTCCCCATCATCCTCGAATCATGGAAGGCTTCCAGTTTATCATTGAGTCTCCTCAGGAAGCTCAAAGTCACAAGAAACGCCCACGCCTTGTCACGTCCTGCGATAATTGGTATGTGCCTTGCGTCGGTTTACATTGGTAATCTTCACTGTCCTCTTTCAGTCGCTTAAAAAAGATCAAGTGCCTTCAGTCCAGTCCGGACTCTCATTGCGAAGCATGCAAAGTCGCAAAGATCCAATGCAGATTTCGAGATCGAGAGCGCTACTTTGCCGAACGCAGTCGAGCCATCACCGGACCCAACCTCCCCCGCCCAGCTGGAAGAGCCGGATACGCACCTCACGACACTCACAGCAGGCCTGAGGGCAATATTCCAGAGTATCCTGTACCAGGTATTCCTCCACCGCCATCGCCATCCATGCAACGCTCCTCGTCATACTCGCCTCCTCAATCAACGGCACACACTAACGAAGCCCATGTACGCTACCAAACTCACCCTCTTGACCATTCCAAGAGTTCAGGATCTCACAACGGTCACCGTGCCACTCAATCCACTTCTGGTTTTTCGTACGGAAAACAAACTCAACAATCGCCACAATACAGGTCGTCTCTACTTTTCGATGCCGGACACCCAACGTCTCCCCAGCGTGCTTGGATGCAACAATTCATACAATTATTCATCAGCAACATGGGCGCGCAGTGCCCATTTCTCAGCTACGAAGACATATACGACAAGTTTCGACGTCAAACGTTGTCTCCACTACTTTCGAATTGCATAGCTGCTTTAGGTGCAAGGTGATGTACCTAGCATAGACTATGCAGCTCACACTTGACGTCCTTGCAGGTTCTCCGATATCCCTGAGGTTGTTTCAAGAGGTTCGCAAGCTGTCGCTGAGGTCTACTGTGATACTGCGAAAGTGGGTTCGTTCTCGCTTGACGGTTGCCGACACCAACGGGAGTATATTAGGACCAGCTGTCAACCTCGCTTCAACACCCTTCTGTTGAGACCCTCCAAGCGGTGATTCTCCTCGCATGGGCGGAGTACAAGAGTGGTCGTGGGCAAGGTACGCTCTTGGCACCGCGTTCATCCAGCTGTTGCTGATGCGCGGAACCAGGTTTCCGTCAGTATAGCGACGTGCGTGTGGTTTTGCCGATATGCGAGTTTGTCTGATGCGCTTCCACAGCTTGCCATGCAGACCGCCATGGCGATTGGTCTGTCCGAAGAATCGTCGCTACAACTGAGCCCATACGATCCATATCAAAACCGACTACGGATTACATGGTCAAGTTTGAGCCAGTTGCGGCTTTACGCCTCCTCGTGTATGCCTTCTCTGCGCTCCCACGGTCTCTTGGGCTGACCGTCGCTGATCGGCCAAGCAGTGGCAACGCAGAAACTCGGTTGATCATCTGTTCACATATTTGTTAACTCAGAAGTGCCTCCGACGGCAAAGATTGCGACTATTGAACATCATACCTTTTTAGTCCTGTCCATCCTTCCAAATCACACGCGGAGTCTAGACATCATATCAACTCATTTTTTGGCATCTCTGCATAATCAAGCAATCCAGGGTACATGTCATACCATGCGCAGCTGTCGAGGTTCTAAAGAGAAAGTGCTTATTATATATATTTACATGTAGAATTGCTTCTTTCATTCCGTTATGTATGGACAATTTGTCACTCTCAGGGAATTATTATCTGATAGATATGTAATTTACATCGTGTCCGAATGTAATACCTGCAGGTTTGGTGTGGTTGATTGTCAAAGTCCAGCCCAAGTTGAGAAGTTTGTCCCAGACAGCGGGATCTGTCGGCTGCTGGACTCGGAGGATCTTACGGAGTTTCCTTCTGCAGGAACCGATCCGGGAAAAATGCTTCCACCTCACGCACCGTGATCTAACGGCATGCTCAAGGAACAAGGAAGTTAGACGCCGACTCCACGAGGCTTTTGGTGCTAGCCGAGTCGTATTATTTACCCCGAAGCAGGAACAGGTGAGGTGCTCCTCCGGGAAATTTCAACCTTCGAAAATAGTCTGCTCAAAAGTCAACATATGCCTTTTCGACGCCACCTCTACGGGACCAGCGACTACCCCTGAGAATGTGAAAAAAATGCTTCAGACGCTTGATCTGAGTCTTCTCGGTTATGCTTTTCCTTCGGAGCGAAGAACGCTCCAACCGGGCGGCCGGCCGGCTGTGCTATTAGTGGTGGATCCACCCGATGTTCGGCAAAGCGAACTTACCCGAGGAAGAGTGGTGGAGCTCTGGAGCCTGGAGGGTATACTACTCCCATTTTAGAAGAGTGTTCAGTAAGTCATGTTGTAAGACGGCTCGTTAGCCAATCAGATTCTGGGATCGCTCAATTGCAAAAGAGTTCTTGGGTCTACTACTAGAACTGCAATTCATTTCAGCTGCTCTAGAGATGGGCCAGTCGGACAGTGGGTTCAGCTCGGCAGATTATTAAACCCTACATGTCGGAAGATAACGGGAGAAGTCGTTGGATTGTATTCTTAGAGATGGAAAGCAATTGTAGTCAGAATAGGTGATTCCTCGGCCGATGGGGGTTTTGAGTGGCTCGGCCTCAGCGAATGCTTGCGATAAGGGAGATCATATCTGGAGGGCTTCAGAGTCCAAGTTCTCCGCACGCGGTTTGCCCATAGTCAAGAGACGAAATGAAGGTTTTTCATTAGTGTCGTTTGATGTATCAGTGATGTGGAGTGAGCAACGGAAGGATAATATTGAAGGGTTCCTCTCGAGGAAAGTCCCATTGGGTTACTGTTGGAGGTACCCCATGATGTGTACCCAAATGGCACAGTAACTTGAGAGACAATCCTACCATAACTCCTTGAAGTGTGAATACCCCAATGATTCGTACACGCACATTGTTGATCGACTTGCTAGCCAATTGACATCAAGCGCGGACTACTATAGCCTTACGGACTCTGGGTGGTCTCCGTGAGTGCCTGTTGTAATAGATAGTTGTTGACAACAGACTTATACATAACTATCTCCATAGACTCACCAGTGATGCATCGTCGTAACTAACTGCTCCGCCGTATCCACATCTCGATTTCCACATCTATAGGGGCATCTGTAGCGATGGCGGGAGGCTGGCGCGGCGCCGCCTGTGCCAAGAGAGAGGTGTCGCGCCACCGTCAACTCAAAATGGGCAGTCAAGTGTGAGAATTACTTCTATGATGCGGCACACTCCGCTCAGCAGCGGACCGGCTGCAATGGGACAGTCCTCAAGTTGGTTGTAGAAGGGATATTGCATTCGGTTCCAAAGGGGTTGGGAAATACCAGGTATTGCGGATTGTCAATTGAGGCGTTCAGAGACACTGGGTGCCGGTGCGCTCGAGGCATTACAATTATTTGCTGTGTACTGCAACAGTTCCGAGCGGACCCGGCTACCGGGGCCAACGAAATGTCTTTAGTTCCGTCCGGGTCTACATGTGATGACCCTGTGGTTGCTGAGCAACAAGATTTGGGGCGACCTTAAAAACATCATTGCGGGGTTCACGCATGGCCGTTTCATGTAAGGTATTCAGGACCGACCTCCGAAATCATATGGAATCATGGATCGGAGTTCCATGACCGAAGGTTGCTTGAAGCGATGGCACGATCTTGTTCATTCCGAATTGTCGTGACCGCATCCCAAGTTGAATTCCATTGCCACGTCACGGTACCTGCGTCGGGGTATTTCGTGAGATCCACCGTATACCTTGACGGTGGTACCGGGAAACCACAAATGGGGAGAAAGTCGCTAAAAAGTCAATTCATGGTTATCTGCTGATCGCTGGACAAAATATAAATGAGAAAATTCTTTGCGTGCGTGCATGCGTCGAATTGTTCGTACCATCGCGCGATACTTACCGTCATCGCAAAAAATGCCCAATTGCACGATCGTGATAGTTCGGAGTAGGGTGCGTACTTCGACCAGTTATGGTACTATCGCACGGCCCTCCAGCCCTGGCAATAGTGAGGCTCCGATGCCCTCGAGGCCCAAGGGCGACGATTCGAGGCGTTGACAGTTCGAGGATGTCGGACATTTAGTGACGTCGCCTAAAATGGTAGTGTTGCTCGGAGCCAAGTTTGCACACACGTGATTTCACCTAAGATTCCGCCATGCCTTTCACCAACCGCTTCTAACGACTTCAAACAATTGGGCTATAACGTGTGGCGTACGTTCATTCTGTCAACGTGTACAAGGTGACCCCTGAGCTTGTCCTAAGTTTAGTCGTTTCTGGCGATGAGCATTTGGTTGACTACAGTGGCATTTCACGACCGATGATCGTCGGGTTTAGACGTTATCTCCATATTCAGGTTTTTGAGTTGGGAACCACCGTTCTCACTTAATAATTGCTGTGTGTGATATTCCTTCTTTTCCACTGTGGTCTGATCATCAGATGCAAGTTGCAACGCACAGTGATTCGGGCCTCAAGGGAGCGCTGAGCCTGAGATATCTACGGTGATGGATTTCATTTGACTTGGGTGTGTTACTGTGACAATCGAAGGCAGAACTGGACGTTAGATTGTCTTTGGTGTCGTATGCACGCAAGTGCCACCTTATAGTCACGACAGTGTCTACGCGCTTCCTACCAATATACAAAGGTATAGGATTCTTCATCATTATGTGAGAGGTATATTGATTTAACCATGATCATACATATAATGTAAAACAGGGATTTTCGTGGAGATCATTGTCTGAGCATGTTCCATTCAACAAGATGCCTACGAAGGAGTTTGATTGCATCTCATGCACCAGTAAATTACTCTTAGCTTTTCCTTCAACTTCACGCCATGATATCCACAGAATTCAGGACCACGCTGGTTCAAGCCCATTCAGTGATTCAATCCACAGGTCGTCATCCCCAAAATCATTTCCATCATCATAGCATACATGAGCATGCTCCTCAGGCATCCAGGCATTTCACATTCATCATGCGTCCCCATTCCGTCATCGCTGTACAAGCACAGAAGACTTTATCTCTAGATTCGCGTCCGTGACACGTCCGAGAACCGGGCCAGTGCGTCGGCTGCATACGCGTGTTGCATTTTCCAGGATACGTCCGGCGTGTCCCGGGGAGCTGGGATGTTTTTCACAGCGCGTGATATGACAGGACAAGCTTCGAGTCGTCATCATTCCGGCGGACGAATCGGATCAACGAACCAAAGGAAGCGTCGGTCATCGATACGACGACATCCAGTAGACCGGTGTGGGGTCACTATCCAAGGTCTCCCTGATGTCATCATTAGCCAGGAACCTGGTAAAAGCCGAGCCGTGACCAGCCCCCGACCACCCAGGACCATTGTTATCCCTAAGTGCTGATGGTCGTTTCCGAGGTGAAACGGGATGGGAATCTCTACTAGACTTTCACAGGTGGTTCTGCGGTTACGCTCATCTTCACGACCTCTTCGTCCATCCGTCTATCTGTAGTATCAGCCCACTCGATCCTCACCATCGGAGAGGGGCGAGAGAACCGGTCTCACGGCTGACAGAATACACTTTTAGCCGTCGTCGTCTGTCATCGTCGAGACGGGAACGCTAAACGCAAAAACAAAAAAAGCCTGGAAGCCTGGGAGTACATCCCGAAAATGACGGAAGGACCCGCGTCAGGGCTCAGGGGGCGTGGATATGTCTCACAGGCAGAAGGGGGGGTGGGAGCCGCAACAACGCGAGGCCATCCGACGGGGCGTAGGTACTATGATAGGACGAGGCAAAGTGATGGCATCTTTCCGTCTCATATCTCGCTAACCACAACTCGAAACGCGCGACGCCACATAATCCGCGGACATGCGATAGACGGACTCGCAGTGCGTCTTGGCTCGGCCCGGTATGACTGTACAAAGTTCAATGGGAGAGGAGTCATTGATGAACATCGCCGGGTCAACTCATTATCCTCGAAGCCAAGCCAAGTCTTGTGCAGACGCCGCACAACCCGCGGGACCACGGACGCATATCAAAATAATGTAAGCAGATGCGATTCAAGAGCACATGGTATACGAGTTTCGCAGTGACATTCAATTCAGTGGTGATGCAGTGCAATGATCCGTGTGAAGGTGAAACAAAATGGTGTCCCACACAGCACACAGCATCATGATCCTCAGCGACCGGGCCGCGACGGGCCTTGCGTATGGTTCCCTCGTTCATTGTTCGTTGTTCCGAGCACAGGCGCGCCGGGCCTGGATCGGCGGGACAAAAAAAGGCAAGTTGGACAACATGACAAGAAGCACTACGAATGTTCCAATGTGATCCACAGGGTCATGCAACTTGGGGGCGTTTCTCCCACCCGGGGGAGGTGTCGAAGCAACGCAGGTCGCAGGTCAAAGGTTGTGGGTACAATCAACTCAGGGTGATCTGGAGGATAGGAAGTCGGCTAGGGTATCCACTCGTATCATCCATTACAAGAATCGAAATTATATGCGTGCAATGAAAAACGGAGCCAGACGAAACGAGCGGTGGATTAAGGTAAACGTAGGGAAGAGAAAAAAAAGTCAAACGTAAGAAACCGCTAGCAATTGCCCTCCATATTTGCCGTCTGACGAGAACCTTGCACGCGTAGATCCGAGTGAAGAGGGAGTGAAGTGGAACATTTGAAAGACGTTTTCCGAACCATCCGTGTTCTATCGCGAAATGCCAACACAAATGTTCACCCAGCCGTCCGCACCTGCCATACACGCGCCGAGCCAACCCATTTCCGTCTCTGGAGGCGCAACGATACCCTGAATCAACGCGTATGCAAGATCAGAACCGGGTGATGGCTGAGGAAGGAATAGGAGTGGAAGGTGCGTTGATAGGTAGTGTGACAGCGTATGTGTACAACCTAGGTATTTCATCAGAATGACGCAAGCGCGAGAGGCAAACACGCTTTCATTAGAACAACGACGATAAGTATATAGTCGGACAGGACGCACGTACCATCATCTAATAATGGCGGTACAAGGTCTTGCATGACCGGTCCGTCGGGAAGGTATAGTCTGACAGGTACACTTCGGACGTTGTATGCTCCATCGCGATCAGGCGCACTTTGTTGATCGGTGGATGCCGGGCGCGCGTGTAACGAACTGCCAGAAGGAGGCGGTGGTGAACTCGGTCTCGTGGGTGCTGTTGTGGGTACGATCTTGGAAGCGACGCGCCAATAGTCATCAAAGTTGTCTGAAACAGGCCAATGTCGTTTGTCATCGACGAGGATCGCCCAAATCAGTCAGCCAAGCTAGCTCCGAGGTGCACATGATTTTAGAGCCACAAGGCCCCGGCGACGAAGCAAACTCACGTTCTTTGATACCCTCCCATATTCCGTCTTGTTCAGCCTTTCTAAGCCCTGTCATGCGTTTCGTGTTCCCCCATCGAATGAAATCTGCTTCTTTCAATTGGCCCATGAATGCTTGTTTGCAGGCCTCAGCGGTGGGTGGTAAGAGGAGTTTTTCGGTCGGTGGCGAGGCGAGGTGAAGGATCAGCTTCAATGGTGCGACCGGTACGTTCAGCCCTGATCCCGAGGCGGGCGCACCAGGTCGTATTGAAGCTGATATAGTATGGTTGTCATAGATCAAACCAATCGGCCAATGCCTACAACGCGTGTCGTATCAGAGATACCCTCCACACCCATGGCACCGTGAAGCCTCAAACCCAAATGTCTCCATATGCGCCGACATGGTGGAAAAAAAAAAGAAGAGGCAGACGTACCACTTGAGCAGAGTGCCCTCCTCGCTCTCAAACCACCAATCCTCCTCCTTCAACATTTTGCCAGCTGCCTCATCAAAGACGACATCCATCAGGAATCTTCGTAATTCTGGCATGAGCAAGGGCAGGTAGCTGACCCTTGGTGCCTGGATGTAGTAGCATTCGAGTCCGCGATCAGAATTTGCGGGGAGTTCCTTGGGATCGACGCGAATTTCGAGCGGGACCGTCCCTTCCCATGAGAGACGTCGGAAAAGCGTGATCGAGGCGGGCGTTGCGAACGTTGAGCCACCAGGGTGGTTACGCGTTGTACCGTACGCAGACATTTGACGAAGGACTCTGCACTAAAGGTCTGACAGAAACGTTCAAAGCAGTATAATCCATAATTGCACGTGACCGGCATAAGCAAAGTCTTGTGGTCAAAGCTTCTGGTGGTGAACACGTTTGGAGAATGATTTTCCGAGTCTTTATACCTACATATGTATATCCATTCATCGAATCCTAGATGAAAATCTTGGCAAAGTATGCCCCCACCCCCTCAACGCCATGCACGATAGCACCCACGACACCATCAGGCCTGACCACCACCACCTTCTTTGCTCCCTTCACCGCCAAGTACCCCCGGTAAGCGTGTCCACCATGATCAACGATAACGTCCACCTGCGCTACAGTCGTCACCTCAGAACCTTGCGGGAGGACGATCACCGGGCGAATCACGTCTCCAGGATACTTCCTCAACGCCTCAAGGACATCCGCCGACGACGTTGCATCCGGAGTGAACACGAGCGCCGTGTGATAACTCGGGTTGAACACGTCGAACAGCCTCGTCTCTGTCTCCGCTCCACTGGCAAGCATGACCAATCCCGTCGCATCCGGGGCCCTATCCCCCGCCACTAACACCCCCTCATCCAATACCCCATACGCATTCACAGGCTCGGCTTGCGTGAACTCGTCCAGAACAATCGGGCTCATCCGGCAATTCACACCGAGCATGTTCATCCGCTTTTCGCGCTCAACCGTCTGCGTTTCGCGCAGCTTGTGGAGAATCCCGGTGGTAATGTTAAGCATTTCGGCGATGACGGGGAAACGTTCTGTGGTGTAGGAATCAAGGAGGGCAAGAGGGGAAAGGCCTTGTGGACTAGGGAGAGTTTCCAGGCTAGATTGAGCTGTCGAGACGACGCTATCAGCCAAGGAGAGTACGCCACTCAAACCTTGTATGGTGTATGGAGAGTGCAGTCTACATACTGGGCGGCATCTGCGCAAGTTATATCTTAGTAGCAAAGAAGAAAAATCATCTTACCCCCAGCAATAAAAACTCGACCACTACCAAACTTGTCAGTCATCCTGATGTTGGGCCTGTCTCGAGTCATGTAGAATCGGCGAACCTGCCCTTACAAAATGGCTTACCGGTACTCTGACAAAAATGATAACCTTTGTAACATTGATTTCATGTCCCATCAGCTCAGACATGCATTTAAACATCAACTTCTCGTCGGCGATAAGCTGTTTCGGATCGTAATCCTTCATGGTCATCAGGAACTGGAAGCCATCGGGGGCTATTTCGTCCATCGGGCGTAGCATAAGGCTACCTGAAAATTAGATACAGTGCGAGAAGACATCGGGAAATTGACGCTTACAAGTTAGACGATCTGTTGCCAAGGAAGTGGCAGTACTGGATCCAGTTTCAATGACTTGTTCCACATTGAATATTCGGTAGACTAGCAATCATGTGTACATCTCTGTCGACTGCTGGAATCCCGAGGCAGAAATCTCCGATAACACAAGCAAAATCTTGCATGGTTTCGCCGAGGAACGTCAACCCAAGTTGTTTCCGAATAGCCCCTAGCAAAAAAAAGAGTCATGGCATGCAACAAAGGGGCTAGTTCATAAACCCCACCTTTAGCACCATCCACCCCAATAAGATATGAAGCCTCAAATAATACTTCAGAGAGCTCTTCGTCATCCTTTTTCTTGACCAACTTTGCGAGTACGCGCTCTCCGTCGTCTTCAAACGATTGGAGTTCCATTCCAAGCTCGACGAAACAACCATACTTTTCAAGGTGAGAACGTAAAATACCTTCCAGCGTTGGTTGACCAAGCAACGCCGGGTTATTCTACGGAATGTACAAAATTGATCGTCGTCACAGGAAAGTTGACGTTCACTTACATAAGGAATCGAGGGAGTTGGGTCGTTGTAAGTGAACGTCGCAAAGGTCTTGGTTGGCTCGAGCGTGCCAGGCTTGTACTCCTGTAAAGGAAGCACTGGCGTAGCTCTCTGATGAATCTCATGTGCGCGGAGAAAGTGGAATACTTCAAAGGTACGGGGCTATTGAAATAACAAGGCACCAGACTATCTATCAGCATACATCTGCATGTGGTCGCGCTGGCCGATGTGGTAGTGGGGTTCCCTGTCAATGATTCGAACGGGGACGTGGTTCTGCAACAGTGTGCGCACCAAGAGCCAAAGGGACTTACCACGAGTACAGGTGCAACAGAAGGCGCCATGATAGTGCAACGAGTCGGGAGACTTGAAGTCTACAATGTCGCACACAGGCAGTAAGGAGGTGATGCTTCTGGTCATCGCACCCTATATGTATGTAGTACTTCCGCAAATTATCGTTTAGTCAGCAACATCTTGCAAGGAGGCTTTGTGCAAGGCAGTGTTCTCCGAGTGGCGGCATGGCGACGAACAGCCTGTGACCTTGCAGTGTCGTTTTAGAAACGTTGATCGGCGTGCGACTCATGATCCCATCAGAATTTGAAGTGCACCTGGTGGTAGTGGTAGCGACTGGAAGTGAACGAGTCACCTTCCGAGACGCCAATTTAGCTAGCGAACACTGCCACTGAAGGGGATATACCGTATACGTCCAACTTGGCAAATCATGTCGTTGCTGGGGTTCACCTAGCTCATATGATAGCGGCCTGGGAACTCCAGTGGAGGGACTCGCTATCTTCCGCATACTGAGCAAAGATACAACGTTCTAAATATAGCTCAGTAACCACGCGTGCAGACTCGGATTAGAAAGTAGTGACCAGCTGGAATCAGTAAATGAACTGTAACTCGCAAGAAAAAGACGGCAAGGACATTTAGTGTCATGCAACATCTACTCGGATCGTGTTGGGTACAAGGGATGGTCTTAGCTGATGGATTGATGGCCCACAGTCGCGGTATAGATGGAAATAGTGACATCACCAAACAAACTAGACGTTGAACCCAGGGCAGTTAGTTGAATATGACGATATCCGCTGGTTGCCATCCCAGACAAAGGATATGTTCCGAGGCTACGAGGTCCGGGGTGATTGGGCACGACCACCGAGCTCGCTCTAAGTGGAGACGTTGGATCGGTGCACTGTGCTAAGTGCTTTGAAGAGGCAGTGTTCCACCTGGCAACCTGTGAGGTCGATCATGGTGGGACGTGGACCGGACCCTTTCGAAATTTCGAATAACTGTTTAACAGTGACATTCATTTGCCGCTGCTGTGGGATTTTTTCGTCGCTATCATATCTGCCCGCTTCTGTAGATTTACGCACATGCAAACGGGGACGGGAAACCAGTCAGTGAACTGAAGCACTGGACGAGACGAGTTGAGAGTAAACGGATAGTTTCCACCGACAAAATGACACATTGGAATAAAAATCCCGCGCCAGGACGCCACCCGAAACTTGCTTTTGGGACGAACGAACCACCTCCGCGTCGCAAGGAAGAGTCTCGGTGACTACGCACAGCGCTGCGGAAGACGGACAGGACCAGCAGCGCTGTGATCTCTACAAGGACCGGGCACATTGACTTGGACGCTTTGACCTTTGGCAGGTGTCAAACTTGTTCCATTGTCTCTAGCGCCCATACGATGGCGGTATACTCGGTGAGTGGCGCCTTTGATTCGCGCGTGGACCACGACGAGTCGCTTTGGCCGTTGTGGAGGGAGATATAAAGAACGAACTGACGGGGAGATGTGACAGAATAAACAGAACCACAACAAGGTGGACCCACACGGACCAACTAAAACGGATCTCCCAGCGCCTGTCTTTTTTCCCGCTCTACTACATCGACGCGTCTCTCTTCCAAACCACATCTATCT
>QFEF01001481.1:0-17531 GCA_003316035.1 Neoboletus subvelutipes
CCATTGCCCAATGGTCACCGTTGTAGCCGCCTATTGCCCAGAGGCCATGCCCAGATACTAGCCTTGCCCACGACTAGTCCATAGCCGACTCCTCCTTGTGTGCCTGGAGAGAGCCCGCTCTTGTCTTGCGAACAGCATACCAGCTGAGGTCGCCACAACTGTTGCACACCGCTTGCCGATCCAGTGATCTGCTTGCAGACCACGAAGGTCGCCCGTGTCTACAGAGGTAGACTTGTCCCGTAGCGAAGATCTCAGTCTTCTGTGTACATGTTATTTGTTACACCAGTCGTAACAGGGACCACTCTAAATTTAGGTTGTGGTGGATTCACATGTGCCTTTGGGTAGATGCCCAAACCTGGAAATCAGCAAACTTCGAGCTATCACAGTCCTTTCTAGGTTTGAAAAAAGGGCTGAAGGGTATGCACAAATACATCTCAAACACTGGTACAAGAGTGAGGATGTCAATGATGCCAATGGGCAAAAGCTGGGAGAAAAAGCCTGGCCATCTTGGGAAAGTCTCAAAAAGGACATACAGGACTATTTCCAGATTGACATTCTTGCCCATGAAAGCCTGAAGAAACTCAAGGCATTATGACAGGGGAACTTCCCCATTGACCAATTCCTGCAGCAATTCAAAGTCCTGCAGAATGAGGCAATGGTGGAAGAAGAGCACATGAAAGAACTACTGAAAAAGGCAGTAGATTATCGCATCTATTATATGCTCTGAATGAACAAGGCCAACAATTTCCATGTCCTCTTTCTAGCCAAGATGAAGACTGGATACTTGGAAATAGGAAGAGCATTAGAGCAAATGGTGGTCGAAAGGGGGCCTGCCAAAAACACTGCTTATACTCCCTGTTCTGCACCACCACAGCCTTATAGCCAACAATGTTATCCCCCGCCTCTATGTCCACCGTATGGACAATCCCAACATCAGTTTACTCCAACTGGCATCCAACCAGGTCAAGGAGCACCAATGGAAATTGGCACACAGCAGGCTCAGCCTCCATGCCAAGATACTAGAACTTGTTACAGCTGTTCAAAGGTCGGCCATATTTGGCCTGACTGTGATATGAACCCAAACAAAAGACAATGGTGCTTTCCACCTCAAGCCCAGTCCCAATATGTCTGGGACATCACATCCAGTCAATATGTTATGACCTCTCCACCTGCTGTGCAAATGCAGCAACATTATGCTGGAAGGCCTTTGCTGCAGCCTCCAGCCGCCCCTGCAGTTCCAGCTACTTTAAATTATATCTCAGCAGAAGCTGAGGCATATTACAAGGACAAGTTTGAAGTTGAGGCTCGCCAACAAACAGCCAAGGCTTTAAAAGGACAGAGTTCATAGAATTGGGGGTTTCTACAGACTTATGTATTTCTTCTTCTTTTATTTCATCAGAAAAATACATAGCACCAGACTCGAATGAACAAGAGCAAATGCTTGAGAGTAGCGTATGTATAGAAAATGACTGTCCTGTATCAGATCTCAATTCCATTTTTTTAATATATTTGATTCAAATTCTGAAAGGGCGACTCAGTTGAGTGTGGCACCAGAATTCAAAAATAGTGTACTTGATTCCCTCATTCCAAAAATAAGAAAAATGTCTATTTATAAATCCCTCAACACTTCAACAACAGCTCACAGAACATCTTCATTGTCATTCAGCAGAGAATTCTCACTTGAGATGAAGGTGTTCTGGAAACAATCTGGAAGTTGGCAATTCCAATTGTTTAAGTCCTTATTGGATTCCAGGGCTTCTCACACTTTTATCAATTGACAATATGTACAATGATATCTTGAAAAATCTATTCCTGTAAAAAATGCTGACAGGAAACCCAAGGAGGTCAAGCTAGGGTACATTGCTGGGTATCTATGGTTTATATAGGTGAGCCAAGTAAACAATTGGTAATCATAGAATTTAATAGAACATTGTGGAAAGGATGAGTCAGTTGAATGATGTTGTCAACAAAGGTTCTATTAGAACAAATGGAAATGAAATGGTAAGTACCGAGCGGGGCTTGAACAGCAAGGTACGAAGTCCGATGAGCAAAAGGTAAGCATAGGTAACTGAGAGTGAAGAGGACGATGAAGAAAGAAAAGATAAATCATAACACGTAACTCACCATTATTTATTAGAACTATAGAAGAGGGAGTAAAAGAAAAGGTTCCTGAAGCATACCATGACTTCCTTGACATATTTTCTGAAGAAGAGTCGGAAAGAATCCCTGAATGAAAATCTGTTACAAGTGTCCTAGGGGGGGATATTTTTCTCTCTCCCATGAGCTCATCCGACCTCTCTACACCAGCCCCGATACCAGACTCACTCTGGGAGGACATCCTTCCCAACCTAGACATACCTTCGGAGGTATGGGACGAGTTCTTCAACACCGCACTCTTCGAAGACTAGCTTCTCTCAGACCACTCTCTCTATTTCATACTGTGGACCTATTAAATCTCCTAAGTCATATTCTCTCGTATATGACTCGTATTCCTTCCATCATGACTCACCCCGGCCTCAGTTCATTTCATTTGACTAGATTAGTCGAGCTGCACCCACAGTATCGCATTTCATATTATCTCAAGACATGTCTTTCCTCTTTTGGTACGTGACGTGTCTTCCCTTTTATATCTCATGCGACGTGTCTCGTGTCTTTCCTTATTTATCATATGCGATGCGACGCGTCTTTCCCATTAACCTTTTATATCACACACGATGCAACGCATCATTACCTTTTATACTTTAGAGCAGAGATTCTATCATTAACCGGCCCTAAAGGGGCTTAGTATAAATAGCTAGAATTACCACCCATGTAACTCTAACTTTGATCTATGCAATCTTACGTAGAATTCGAAGTCTTCGCTGTCAGCGCCTGTGCCAGCGTTGTAGAAACTGGTGTTTTATCACGTCTAAATCTTGATCTCAATCTTCTGTCAATCAGAAGCTTGATCAAGTAACTGAGAACCTTCAGAGGAGGGTGTCTCCACTTTCGTCACTGATCAGAGGATCTGCTCATGGCCCATTGCCCAATGGTCACCGTCGCCACTGTCTATTGCCCAGAGGCCGCACCCAGATACAGGCCTTGTCCACGACCAGTCCATAGCTGACTACTCCTTGTGTGCCTGGAGGGAGCCTGCTCATTGTCTTGCGAACAGCATACCAGCTGAGGTTGCCACAACCATTGCACACCACTCGCTGATCAGGTGATCCGCTTGCAGACCAAGAAGGTCGCCCGTGTCTACAGAGGTAGACTTGTCCTGTAGCAAAGATCTCAGTCTTCTGCGTACGCATTATTTGTTACACCGGTCATAACAAATCCTGGGATCATGCCATAGATCTAAAACCAGATTTTGTTTCCAAAAAGGGACATGTAATTCCTCTCTCAGATGTGGAAATGGACAAAGTATGACACTTCATTGATAAGGAGCTTAAAAAAGGATATATTCACCCATCAAAATCCCCTCAAACTGCACCTGTATTCTTTATTCCCAAAAAATACAGCAAGAAACATCTTGTTATGGACTACTGATATTTAAATGAAGGCACCATTAAAAATGCTTATTCTCTTTCCTTAATTTCCACATTAATAGATTGCCTAAAGGGCACAGATCTATTTACAGCCCTAGATCTTTGATGGGATTATAACAACATGAGAATTAAAGAAGGAGATGAATGGAAAGGTGCATTTGTAACTCCTATGGGTGCCTATGAACCAACCATTATGTATTTTGGAATGACTAACTCTCCCCCCACATTCTAACAAATGATGAACAATATCTTTAACGACATGTACAGTATCAGTCATCAGGTGTAGGGCAGGTCCCTTATACATTGGGACTCCTCTTTAGCTCTATATACTGTATGATATGTATATAGTCTGGGACCTCTGTCCCATTATAACAACAACCCTTCTACCTCCTGTTTCATCTGCTAGTTGGCAGATACTCAAGAGCCTACCACAGGCCTAGTGCTCATTAACCCAGCACACCTTGTCATAAACCATTGTCACTCCCCTTAGTGAGTTCTCCACTAAGCTCTCTTGCTGGTTGCCCTCTGCACACCATTTGGAAGGGTTGCCTGTACCACTTCCAACACCCTTCATCAGGAAGAGCTTCTCCATGCCCAACAGATTACTTTAGATGCATTTCTCACTCATCCAAGTTGCTAATCCCTCAACTGCACACATAGCTATGCCACTACATCCTGTGACTGTCACATTTGTCATGATGTGTGACAGATATGATACTGAATATTGCTTATAATGCATAATTTTTTGTCTCCTGACCATATGCAGTATGAGATATTGTACTGTATTCTTACTCTAATCCCAGCTACATGTGTAATCTTTCCCTGCAACTTATGAGCGCTTGCCATATCTTAGGTGCAGGGCTCAGGTGTATAACTCGCATTAGACCAGGTAGCAGTAGTGCTGCCGCAAGGTGAGGTATACCTCAGATACCTAAACAAGCTTTCGAAGGTTACCTCAACCTCACCTTGCGGCAGCACTAATGTACCGTGTGCAAAATACGGCACGTCCCCGAAAATGCCCCGCTCAAACTCCAGATGAATGTTCACCATAAAATGGGGCGACGAGAGACGCTGCAAGAAAAAAAAAAGAGACTGATCACTCGAACTACTGATGTGACCGACTGTTGAGCAGAGGATATCATTTGACAACGGTGCAACTAAATAATTATACAGATATGATATGACAAAGAGTCCCGCTGAAAGAAGACAAATAAATAAATGCAGTCTAGATCAACACAGCACAATGTTGCACTCCGATTCCAAGCCCATCCTATCCTACAACACCTGTTGGACCTTGCCCGCTCACCCAAACGTCTCGCCCGGCGCGAGCTGACGGACAGGTATACCCCGCGCATCATAATTAGTTTGAAACACCTGCGAACGGGATAGGATAGAACGTGAACACGGCAGGGTTCATTCTACCCAGGCCTCCACGATCGGGAAAGGACGCAATTCAACTCACTTGATTACCCCACCACTTCTGTACGGTGTTCAGACCGATCTACGTCAACAAGATCCCATCAATCCGTGAGATGTGAAAAACAAATTTCTCGTGCTCACCGTGCCGTCTTGAGGGTATTGAAGACTATCCAACGTCAAACCGAGCGACGACGACGTCAGTTTCCTTGACTCTGGTGACGAGGGAAGCGACATACGCAAAGAAAATCGTTATGATTGACAGTGCCAGACCCGCATCAAGCGCGGCCGAGAGTACATCTAACAGTGCGTGAGTAAACGAAGAACACAGAGAGAGAGAGAAAACGGATTCCTTACAATTGTATTTCGTCCACCAATCAAAGTAGCGTCTGTGATGCACCCAATTAGGAAGGGAAGGAGATAGAGCCGATTTCACCATGCGAACCTACGAATAAAGAACTGAAACATGAATCCGACGAGTCTTTTTTGGAATGTCAGCCTGTATACGTGACGAGTATCACAAGGACGTACGCCCAGGGGACAAAGTTCAATGCTGTCGCTGGGGGAATAAGATTCGTTCCATTAAATATGACGGGGCTAGAAGGGTAGACGATGAATGACTCTAAAGCGTTCCTTGGCGAGGGAACACAGAATGATCTCACAAACTATCGGTAGCGTCAGCGTGGATTGTCATTAAGAAGTAGACACTACCTACTTGATATAGCGCAAAAAACTGTTCGGCCACTTCTTCATCAGTAGCCAAGGAATAACCGGAGCAATAGCCCCGACAACAAAGAAATACAAGAGCACTAAGGACTGGTCAGGTGGTGCTTAGATTAACGTGAGAGTCGTAGTTACGGCTAAATGTCAATGGTCAGCAATCAACTCACGGGCGAGAAACTAGTTACACGTACTTGTATAGGTGGCCAGAAGAAAACTGGAGTTTCGGTCCGACAACGCCTAAGTGACATCATATACTAAGCCACGTTTCACTGTGTGTCACTCGACACACGCACCCCATATGATGGATGCCGTCCCGAACACCTGGATACTTGGACATATAAACCTACAAAAGTTTAGCATTACTGTTGAGAAAACGACACGAGACAGTAATTTACCCGTCTTTCTGCGCATTGGAGCACATGTCCCTGCCAAAGCAGGATGAATCTAGGCATCATGGAAATGGCGTGTTGGGCTCACGGAACATGACTAAACATCCAGCTTTGCACCACCAGCTGGGTAGTCCCAGCGATGACAGTACATATAATCTGCACGAGTCAAGTACGTCGGCTAACAACGCAATGTTATAACAGCTGACCTGACACCAAAACATGGTGCGTGGCGGAATTTTCATATAATGCCCGAGCTTAAAGTCCGTTGTAAAGGTTAGAGCTTGCGTCATCGTCTAGCAGCCGACTTAGCGCACTGCACCGACAAAGGAACTGTACTATTCACTCACTATATATCCAAACGTCTTGAACAACATCATGGCGATAGGACGGCCGGGCAACGCATAACTTGACCCGGCTCAGCACGGGAACCTCGCAAGGAATAGTAGAGCTCATACCCGATGATGAGTTCCGTGATAACACTAGGAGGGACGTGAGAATGAATCGACTAGAAGCACAGAAAAGCCTACTTAAGTCCGACTTGCTGATTCGTGATCGCCTGAATCATACCGCACGGAATGACATAGGTGAATGCTTTGCGAAGTCCCAAGCGTCAACGACGGGTAGTGCCTATGACGACCGAAAATGAGGGCTTACCTATAAGCAATGCAACCACGAGGGCCCATACTGGCATTTGCGTATGCCACAGTTCGATGCTAATAACGCCCAGGGTGAACATGACGGCAAACAATACGAGATACCACCAATCAGGAACTATTGAAGATGCATGAGGAGAGTGATGAGCGTGACAGGAACTCCCAAATGTTTAATAGCAGAAATGTTACCTCGAGGGTACACATTCATCAGGCGAGCATGAACGTCGGGTTCCTCTCCCAAGGATCGTCGGCTTTGCTGAATAATCTGCTTCCGAAAGTGAAGGAATGTATGGACGAGAGTGGCTATGGCACAAAGTTTTTCAAACTGGTTCTTCGATGAAACGAAAAGAATCACCTGTGATCGTCGCAAACGACAACCTAGACACCGAGTTTAATGAGATAGATATATCAAGTAGTCGCAGGATAGACGTACCCATATGATATGGCAAAGCACGTCCTGAAGGTTCTCGAGTGAAGGGCTTCTGAAACTACAAGAGGTAATATGGGGACGTACGACATGAATAATGGGCTATACGAATTGTATGCCTGCATGTCGAGCGTGACTTCTGGCGTCAGAATCCGGCTGACGTTGTACGGTTGCATCATGTTATCATAGACCTGTCGCGATTGAATGCTACCTCGAAAGCTCAGCACGTAGACATACATCCATGGTTACCAATTATTCTCACGGCATATACAACGACATCCAAGTGTTCGTGAACTGGCCAAAGACTGCGAGTAAGCTGAGTGTCGAATACGTTCAAAAGAATCACGGACGTAGAGTATGGGCGTTACGATCCCTACACCAATAGTCAGCATAGACCGATTGCATTGTTACAGCTTCTCGCGACCCACAGTAAAACACCACGAACCCAAAGAGAATATTGGCCGCAGCCCACCCTAATCACGGATGTAAGCAAAACGTCCGAACAAGAATCACGAAAAGTCATACATGGTGTGGCTAACGGTGAGCCAATGTACCTGGGTATCGAACATCATCAATCCCTCTCGAACAAAGCTACACTAAGGAACACGCACGCGATTTGGCTCCAATCGAACGTCATGATAGACATGCCCTGTGCCACGCTTTCATGCATATCTCGACTGTGGCTCGTTCGTAATCACACTCACCATCCCATGGATATAACTTGACGCCATTCACCTTGTCAACGAGCATCACAGGAAATAAACGCGACATACCCAAACAATTGTGCAACGACTTCCAAGCCAATTTGAGTCACACAGTCGACTAAGCGAAGAAGCCCCGTGGACTCACCCGCATTTTCGGGCCATATCCAAGTAACCCACGAGAAATACGACAGTCCCTGGACTAACCATAGGGAGTTAATGAGCTCGCGGACTAGCAACCCGAATTTCCAGGCCAACGACGTACACAAATATCCAGGGACGAAGTCTGCGTAACACCGATTAAGTGTCATCTCCGAAGGCCAGCACATTGGAAGAATAATAGACTTACACCATAGATACGATGCTGCAAAAGCGTAAAGGAAGAACCGCTCTCGGCTCATGCCGCCCATCCGCCCACTGCCCGCGTACTGTTGCGAATGAAGGGTATTGAACAACGCACAGGTCACAAGCGTGGACGGCCATATCATGCTAGCTGGGACCACAAGGAACCGACGGGCGATCCCACCCGCCGAGAAGCCAATTAACTGCGTGGAAACGACTAGGAACCATTGGTCTAGGTGTAAACAAAAACAAGAGGTGGAAAACACCATGCATTAGTGAAGAGACACTTCCAGAGAGTGGGACATGCGGACAAGCAAAACTGTAGCGTTGGTTATAATACACCCTCTGTACGGCGATAATGTCGGTCTAAATTTAGAGCGTTGAATGCACGGGGTAGTTCTTTCACGTGCATAGACTTACTGCATAAGCCGATGGTGATCCAACGGAGGCCATGATCTACAAAAATGTAAACAACCGGCGCAAGGATGGAAACAAACAGTCCAGAACAGGACACCAACCGTTATCAACACGTGTTCTTTGATAGAGAATGGACCTGGATTCAACGAAATACCGAATATTCGTTTTCGAGGCATGTAGGATGCCCAGAGACTCCCGAGCGGATATGAAACCAGTTGTGCGACGATGCCCACGACGGGCACGGCGGGGTAGCGAAAGGAGAGAAATTGGTTGACGCCAGGGATGATCACCGCCCATGCCAGGCCGAGCACCCAAGTTCGTAGCGTCATCACAGGTATCGATGGGTCGTCGGTGTTGGCTACCGCAGAGCGTACTTCAGGGTATGGCGAATCGTCATCAAACTCGGAAGTCTGGCTTGGGTCACGATTAGGGTCGTCGAAATCCGACGTGATTTCCTATAGATGACGTTCAGGGTCACGAGTAAGTTGTCGATGGACGTAGACCACGCACGGAGATTTCAGTGGCTGAGTGGGGTTGATCGCACAGTATGAATAACACCAAATACTAGGACGCTCTCACAAGACCCACCTGAGGGGAGGGCACGAACATTGGCGTCCGACTCCGACTCTTTATCCTGGCTTCCTATCGTTCGAACATCAGCAAAGTATTCATGGGAACGCGTGCTGGACCGCCGCAATGGATAGTCTTGCGCCGGGGAGGTGTACTCGAAGGGCATCAAGAGGGTTGAGGGAAAGACAAGCAGTGTGAGACCGGCGCCAGCTTGAAAGCCTAGAAGAGTGAGAGTTTTAGCAAGCAGATGCGTTCCTGACCGTCGCGTAATTATGGAAATCGCTCAAGTGGCCGAACGATCCCGGAGGCAGTGGTATCACCGGTCGCACTGGGCTCAAGTGCATCAGTAAAAACCGTGGCATGAAACGTCTATCCGCCGCCGTGACATAACAGTCGGGCATTAGGAAAAGCCTATAAAATGTTTAGGGAATGCTGAGGTTTCATTTCGAACAACTCACACGAAATTTCTCGCACAGTTCATGAAAGTTTTTGCAATGTTCACGACGTTCCCACTGTATTACGTTATACTTGAAGTCTATCAGTGAACATTGCAACTTAGTGGAGTTCAACGTTCAACGTTCAACCATGGGTAGCTCACTGGCTTTGCTGGCTGACCTGGACCCTCTAACACTATCCACTGGCAGAGGGGCCAATTTGGCTGTCATCTCTGGCAGGTCCATCATCGCGTGTATTAACCAAAAGCACCTGAATCTACATTGCTGTTGGTTGTGATCCTACCGAGGTCCAACACTAAATCACGCAGACAAGTCACATCGTATAGCTTCATTGTCCAACATACTAGATGATCCAAGTGCACCACTCTATTGCTGACAGGACTAATTGACACCAGGTCTACCTTGAGCCCACACCACCAATTTACTGTGGCTTATTAGTCTGCGACTCTGAGGATAATCATTCTGATATCTGATGGTCAAGACAATTGTATGGACATGCTTTTGATGCGTGCATTGGTCAGCCAGTGCCAGGGAACAGTAAAAGAATTTGCCATAGAGCTCAGCTAAAAAAAAAAGGGGGGGGGAGTCTGGCTAAGATTGTCCCCATGACTATCCGACCTACTGAAACGCAATCTTCAATGTAACGAAACAAGCATCATGTGGTGACAATCACTTGTTCTTGAGACAATGATAGGATCATAGCAATCAGATCCGTGACATGATTCGCTACTTCGCCCATCTGAGGTGGTTACAATGGTCTGGGTGGTACCAGTCAGGCCGAGGCCGCTTGCCGGTCGACAGTGGGAGGGAGTAAATCCTGAGTCAGATGGCGACGCACATGTATTACATGAGACACGAAACTTGTAACAGCCTCTCGGCGTGCCGGAGTATAAACCGGGCCGCTGCAGAATATAAACACCTGGCTAGACTACGTCACCAATTTCTCTCAGGCTTGATCCCATATCAAGTCGTTCAGCGGAACGTCGAGATCCCGTGCAAGCGCCAATGCAATGTCGTGTGATATCCCACATTTGAACATCGGAGGTCCATCTAGCTTGTCTGTCGCGCTCGTTCTATGCAACGCTCGCATGAGAGTCAGTTCCATGATCTGTGACGTCGACTCAGTGTTCGTTGCCTGACGACCAGATAACATTAGGAGAAGAAGGGAGCGTACCGCAGCGTGGATGTAAATCCGCCCAATCTCCATGTCCGTATATTCTCCCGGTAATTCAAACCGAGGGTCGTGTGGACGTGTTTCGTAATCGTTTTCCTCCAATAACGCGCCCAAGATTGCAAGCAGTCTGTCCAATGGAAACGTCGCAGGGCCAAGCAATCGTTGGGAAACCTATTAAAATGAATGCAGTCGGTTGGACGACATGAGAAAGTTGAAGTTCGGGTCCGCACCTTGACGACTGATTGCGCCCCTCCACTTTTCTTCGGAGAACCCGATTTCCTCCGCCTCTTTTTTCGTTCTTCCGGTCCTCGGCCAAACATCCGCATATCGCTCTTTGATGGGTTAGTCGATGCCAAGAACGTTGCGATAAGAATGAATTTCGACATTCGTGGAAGATGGTCCACTTTAAAGCTTGGCACTGGATTCACTCGGCTTATGAGACCATCGCGATTGGATGTGGCCAATGTTTGACCCGCATCGTAGTCGTTATTCGCAGCCCAGTCAGCGGCGTTGTCGAGGCGTGGGTAAAGCGCATCTAAAGCCGCCGTAAATGTCGGCAAGAAGAACTTGAACAAACGTAAACGGCCGTCCGTCGCCGGGGGTTCTAGTTCAGGGGGATCTAACTCCTCCTCTTCCGCTTGCCGTACCAATTCGTCGTATTGACTGATAACTGGCTTCACGAAGCCCGGCCACCGAGCTGCGGCGACGTATTGGAGTTCGAGGGGATCGTTCGTGTATATTGACACGACATTGTAAAGCGTGTCCACGTACTGTTCATAGAGCGGCTGTAGAGCGGGATGATAGGTCACGTGGGGTGCGTCAGACGACGATTGAGACAAGGATGTTCTGCGCAACGCAGACACGAGCCTCTGGATGATATCTGCAATACCAAGTCGCCGAAAGAAACCCCAAAGACTGCGTTGTGAGACTTACCTTGTTTGGCTAGTGATTCGACGTCGACATAATATGGGTCAGGTGATGCACCTAGGGCAGGCCGGATATTTTCCCAACTGGTGGATGATAACAGGATAACCGAGATGTCGATTCGCGACTATGCGAAGGTGACATCGATCAACGATACGATTTCTTCCACGTGAGGTCACTCTGGACGGGTAAGGAGATAAGTTGACTGACCAGTTCGGCTAAACGAGTCAGAGGGACAATCAACTCTGGGAGACCTTCAGAAAGTCTCTCAGCCCTCTCGATCAGGATCACCATCGATGGACCCTGCTCGTTTGCAGAAGCAGCCGCCTTTCCTTTTCCCTTTCCTTTTCTGTTCGAGGAATCGTCAGTACGCTCAAGACGTAACCTCCTGAGCCCATGCAAAAAGCTGTCGATGCTGTCGTTGTATCTTTGTGAATCATCCCCAGGCCATATTTGACAGCCATTCTCCCAGGAGGGCTTCCACCCCGCGAGCGTGTTGAGGACGGTGTCGTAGAATACGCGCGGGGTGAAACATGCTACAGCGTTTACATGTGCGTAGAGAGTGGGCGGAGCACCTGGGATGGAAGAGACATTATGAAAGATGGCATCGATTACCGAGGTTGTGATGCGCGGGTTGTTCGCGTCCGTGATGTATATGAATGGTGGCAGGTATGTGGATGCCAGAGTAGTGAAATGCGTGATAAACGACGCGTATCCAGGATGGACATCAGAGATCTTGTGGATAAATGCTTCCTCTTCGTCCATCCTCTGTTTTGATCAGGTCAGTGCCAGTTGAAGATGAAATGTTCGGATGGTGGTCAGTCGGTGTTGTTTGGCCTTGTTTCATTCTAAAGCCGTTGACTAAGCAAATTCTGAATCATTGACACACTCTTCCCTCCCTTTGCTTCCTACAACATGGGGAAATTGAACATCGCGCATCACAAATCCTACCATCCCTATAGACGGGACAACATCGAGCGCGTCCGAAAAGACGAAGAAGAAGCCGCTCTTAAAGACGCAGAACAAGAGGGCCGGATCTCACTCGCGGATGCAGAGGCTCGATTGTCACTATTGCGCGAACGCGCAGGGATCGGTGGGAAGGGAAAAGATAAGGCGGATGAGGGGGAGGGTCCGGCTATGACAGGATTGGGACCAGGCACTGGAACAGGGATTGGGTCTGGGAAGCATATCAACCTCTTTGAGGATCTGGAACAGGTGAGAGTCGTTAGCGTACATTTCTTACTAAAGACGTGTCGTGCGTACAGCAAGCGATGATAACCACAATCCGTGCGACCAAAAAGACGACACCCTCGGAGGCCGAAAAAGGGGTTCCGCTTGCACCAAGTGCCAAAGACCTCAATCCTTGGTACTCAGACAAGGCAAGAGACCGTGGCCAAATTGGGGAGGATCAGGAGGACGAGAAACGGTAAGCAACTATCACACTAATAAACGTCTTCTGACGGTATCTACAGACAAAGGGATCTTCGCTTTAAATCGATGAATGATCCGCTTACCTCTATAACGCAACAACTGGCCACTCGCCCATCCTCACAATCATCACTTCCCACTACTCATTCGCGTTCCAGATACCACCGCTCGTCTCACCATTCGGATCAGCCTCCAGCTGCGCTTCCACCCCCACCAAAGCAATTAGATCCAACCACCGCACGTTTGAATCGAGAGTCGTCGGAGCGCGAACGCGCTCTGGCTCTCATTCGCCGGAAGAAGCGGGAATTGGCAGGTAGCGAAACACCAAGCACCGTCCATGGTGGCATGGACGAGGGATACGGCGATGTGTACAACAAGAGAGCGGTGGAAGAAGCTCACGCACACAGGGATAGATGGCGAAGAAAAGGTTGGTAAGAAACCTCGTCAGGGACTTTGTATTGTCACTCTAGGATGTAGACCTGAATGTCGAAATGACGACTTGTGCTTTATGTACATATTGTGAGGACCGATAGCCATACGTTCGTAATTTAATTTACGGTAATTTACGGTAATTGAGTCTCCTGACCAGTCACCAGACTCTCACCCAGATACGAGTTGGGTAAGAACTTTGATAAGAACTAATATCTTATCTCGACGTTTGTTATTTAAGGTCTGGTTTGAGGTGACATTGTTGGCAACTTGGTCTTTGCTCATCAAAGTCATCCAACTCAGCATGCCTATCGCACCACTCGTCCTCCATCAATCCATCCACGTCGTACCCACCTTTACGCTCGAAAATGGGCATCTTCTAAGAGACGTCCCCGTCGCGTATAAAACTTGGGGTCGTCTCAACAAATCCAGAGACAACGCCATGATCATCTGCCATGCCTTCACCGGCAGCGCCGACGTCGAAGACTGGTCAGTACTCTCATCCTTGCTTCTTCGTCCTCGCTCAGACCCGAAAAACCCTACAGGTGGGGTCCACTCATGGGCCGCGGAAAGGCGTTTGACCCCAATCGGTTTTTTATCTTTTGCGCCAATGTTCTAGGTTCGCCGTATGGAACGGCTTCCCCAGTCACGTACAACCCAGACACAGGGCACCCGTACGGCCCCGAGTTCCCGCAGACGTCCGTCCGCGACGATATTCGGTGCGTCTATTTACCCTTCTGCGTCGATGCGCAGCTCGTCCTGACTCATCTTTACATGAACGTGGGCAGACTACACAAACGCGTGCTAGACTATCTCGGCGTATCACGCGTTGCTGTCGCCATCGGAGGTTCCATGGGCGGCATGGCCGTCCTTGAGTGGCCCCTCTGTAGCCCTCCCGGATATATTCGCCACATCATCCCCCTAGCTACCTCCGCCCGACACTCGGCATGGTGCATCAGCTGGGGCGAAACCCAGCGCCAGTGCATCTACAGCGACCCTACGTACGAAGACGGCTACTACATCTCCCAACCAGCATCAGGCCTCGCTGCCGCGCGTATGGCCGCACTGCTCACCTACCGCTCGCGCGACTCCTTCGAGAATCGGTTCGGAAGACGTCCGCAGATCACTCCTGCTTCTGGCCCCAACGGCCATCCTCACGCGAAGACGGTCGTACCCCTCGCCGTCTCAGCAGCCGACCAGGCCCTCATCGCACACAACGAAGGTCACCAGCGCGCATCCCGCACACACTCATCCCCATCCAACTCCGCACCGCACTCCCCCACGTCCGATCACGGCCAACACGAACCCTCGTCCACACCCCCACCCCCACCCCTATTCTCAGCCCAGTCCTATCTCCGCTACCAAGGCGCCAAGTTCATTGCCCGATTCGACGCCAACTGTTACATCCACATCACACGCAAAATGGATACGCATGACCTCGCTCGGGGACGCACCTCCGTTCCTTCTTCTACCGACGCCACCGCCAACGCCACCGCCACCCACCCATACTTCGACCCGCGATCCCCCCATGCCCAATCCTCTACCCTCGCCGCCATCCTCGCCACCCTCCCTCCCCGAGCGCTCGTCATCAGCATCGAAACAGACGGCCTCTTTACCCCCTCCGAACAACGCGTCCTCGCGACCCACATCCCCGATGCGGAACTCGTCGTCATTCCATCTCCCGACGGACACGACGGGTTCCTCCTCGAATTCGGGCAGATCAACGGACACGTGCTTCGCTTTTTGAAACGAGAGTTTCCAGAGTATTATGAACGAGTGGGTGAGGGCGGTGAAGGCGCCGCACGGGAAGATTTCTCGGTAAAGAAGACGAGTATGTTTGGCGAGGCGGAGGCGGACGTGACGAGGTGGTAACTTTACAGAGGCAGGCCTGATCCATATATTATTTTTTGAGTGGGTGACCCGGACTTGTCTCGATCTTATCTGCGCTCGCTCAACCGGGGGAAGATCTTTATGTACATAACTTATCCGTAGCGTATTATTCGACGCACGCGACCACGTTCATGGATAGTACATACCATCCAACTGGTAATAGATCCATGATATTTTTTGACCTACTAATTTAAATCTTTGATCGAGAAATTTAACCTTCACTCGGACAAAGAGTCATCCAAAAATGGTTCATTTCCACGATTACATCGAATATCATATACGTAGCCGATACAGTAGACATTGGTAAAGGGAGAGGAGGCGTGCCAGGATGAACGACAGTAACGAAAGCGTAGGATGGGCACGTATGTAATAACAAACGAGAGACGAGGGGTGACCTAGATCCAGATCCAGAGCGGGTATTAAAGAACAAGGTACGAACAAAAAGAAGGAAAGAAGGAAGGGAATGCAAACGAGGAACGGCAATGAAACACGAGAGCGGAAAACCAAAAAGCAACAATATGACAACCAAGCCGGGAACGTGTGACACACACAGTCGGACGTGATGCATTCGAGGCGTTGGTGTCCCCTTTAAAACCGCCTCGACCCACCACCGACCAAGCCCTCGATCGAATGATGTTCAAGTTCGTTTCTCGCCTTCAAAATCGACGCATGCATCTCCTTCATCGCATTACCCAACTTGACACCGAATCGACTCAAAATATCCCTCTGCCACGAGTCGTACTTGGCGTTCACCCGCGCTTGCACCTGTTCGTAATCGACGACGCAAACACCGAAGCTGCGCTGTGTCTCCGAGGTGTCAAACGTCGATCGCGCTTTTTTGATTTCAGTGAGGAGTTGTTGCCAGTGTGCGAGCGAGTCTCCGAGTCGGTTGAAGACGTATTCAGCTTCGAGGTCCCAAAGGGATTGAAATTGTAGCCATTTGGCGACGTAGTCTTTCAGTTGCTGGACCTTGAGTTCGATGAGGATAAATGGCCGCTCTAGTGTAATGTCGGAAAAGTGTGTCAGCTGGGCAAGCGCGTGTGTCAGCGGGACCGGCATGCGCAGACAGTATAGTTCACCCACAAGAGAAGTGTACGTCGTTTCTGAGGTGAGATTCCGTTGCATCTGCAAACCAATCTCATATCTCGAGCTTTGGATACGCCGTAACCGACAAATAACACCTACACAAGAATTAGGATTGCCACCGCAACTGGTCCAAGTGGCGCTTACCAAGCCAATCATGCAGTTGTTTGATCCACGTCGAACGAGCATACTCTATTGGAGGGTCAAGGAAGATAACTTGGTTCTGTATCCGAATCTCGTGGACGATAGGTTTCAAGGCCATGTTTCCTTCTAGCATCTGCGGAGACCTCGTAAGGATGCCCTTCCGAAGCATAGCAAAATACCGCTGACCTTTTCTTCCCGAACACCCTTTCCAGCTCGTCGTTTGTTGGTTATGTCACGGGGAGGTAGGGGATCACGACGAGTATCTCCATCGTCCGTCCGATCAAATTCAGAGCACCATACTTGAATGATGTGCGTGAGACGCTGCGATAGTATGCCCTCTATTCGCTTATCCAGTTCCGCCACCCAATGTTCCAAATTGGCGTAACCCTCCAAGTTCAAACGATCAATCTAAACGAATAACAAAGGGAAAAAGAGGAGAATGAGCATGGCACGTTCCGACGGGGATGAAAACTCGTACCGCAGCCTGGATCTTGCTTAAAAGTTCCGAGAAGGCCTCGTGGGTGTACGCACACGTTGCCAGATCTTCTACTGCCCGGAGGATGTCCCGATATAGATCGATCACGTTGTTCGTCTTGTCTTGCAATACCGAAACCACGCTAGCGAACTCGCGGACGAATTGAATATGTCTATTGTCCCGCCCATCGGCACCAGATACGAAACGGGCCGTGTCATATTGGTTCACGAAATAGTCCCACCGGATGCTCATGCCTGGAGAGCTCCAGTCTAGCGGGTGCGCAAGAGTGACGGCGCAGAGAACATACCTTTTGCAACCATCCTCTGAGCTTCGTTGCGGTACTCGGCTACGAGCCATTCGATCC
>QFEF01001483.1:0-17284 GCA_003316035.1 Neoboletus subvelutipes
ACTTGCTGTCCGAGACGGCGGCCGCCGTCGACGCGACATGACATTCGTCGTCTAGGATGCTCACCTCATCGAACCACCCATAGACGTGCCATCCAGACGCCCGTTTGCCACAACCGCCAGCCAAATCCAGTCCGCCCACATGTGGCCCCAAACTCGCGGGCGATGCAGGTCTATCCACAGGTATAGGTGCATTTTCCTTTGGTTCCAACGGACGAACGACGGAAGGAGGCGTGGACGACGTCGGTGATGGACTTGGCGTAGGCAACTGCATGGCAGTCCGGACTTCGGGGCCCTCCGGGGCCTCCGCGAGCAGGCACTCGCTATCACGCCCCTCGGTGGTTTCCTTAGTGGTTTCAACTGTGGGCGTGTTGACGCGGACCTTGAGCGGCATGCAGAGCGTCCAATCTTCGCCTTGAACTTCCTCCAAATCATGCTCCGATTTGAGTTGGGGCGTCAATGATGGCGAAGGTAAAATCTTGCTCCCGGGTACATCTGTACTGAATGGGAGTGACAAGGTCCAATCTACGGATACTCCTGGTGAGTACATGCTCGACAACATGGGGGCGGAATGACGCCGTTCACGAGGAACTAATAGCTCGGAACTCGGCATGGGTGTGATCAGAGGACCAAAATCAGAGGAACAGATGGGATGGCCAACAGTCGCCGCGCTCGACTTGCGTCTAGGTTTGCGCGACTCGCCAGCGTCTAAATTCACATCGGCGTGGATCTGGACACGTTTCGTACCCAGGGACGCGTGCGATTTTGATCTCGAACCAAGCAATAGGATGCTTTTCGTTCGGCGAACTTGAACGTTGTCCGCGGCCTCGATAACGCCGATGCTCGTCGGTCGTTTCAGTTCATTGGGTCGCTTCTTCTCCGCTTTCGACGGAGAGATTGGTAGTGGGGTTTTACCGGCGAACGATTTGAGCGATTTAGTTGGCGATGCTGGCGGACTAGGAAGGACCGCGCGAACACCGTTGACCCAACTCAGTCGCGAGGGTAACCGCAAACCTCCTGGGGAGGAAGGAGGCAGTGCAGGGGCAGGGTTCGTCGGCGCTCCAGCAATTGCTGAGCGCGGAGGCGACAATATTACTGAATGTGGTGTTATATTCATCGATATCTTGTGTAGGAGTGGCGGGAGAGGGGGAACAGGGGGAACAGATGATGGTACAGCAGGTAGAGGGCCTGTTGGCGGTGGTCGAGGCAGTGGCGGCGGAGTCATTGATCGCGACATAGCCCGCTTACGCTGCCGGGGAGAAAAGCCCAAAGCAGGTACAGATTCCAGATTTGGGGACGAGGCAATATCTGGGAATCCCATAGGAATGCGCGGATTGGGTGGCGTGGAAGGAGACACGCGTGGCGAGGAGGTTCCAGAACCCGACGGCTTCAGCATCAGAAACGTAGGAGATGAACCCCGTGCTACAGGGGACGGTGGGGATGATGAAGAGCACCCAGAAGCCGAGGATTCAGTCTCAGAAGGAACGTGCGGCGCAACACCAACGGCAGGGCGCAGCGCGAGGACATCTACGTTTCGTGATGGGACAATAAGTGACAGACGCTGCGAACGCCCTCCGTCCCGGATTTCAGCGGGAAGAAACGTTGCGCGTGGGCCAAATGTCGAAGCTCGGGGAGTGGGATCATTATCAAAGCTTTCGGGTTCGCTAGTAGTCACGGAGTGCGATGCTTCGGTACCTTCAAAAGACGTCTGAGATTGATTTGAGATACCTGAGGCAGGTTCGACCATGCTGCGATTGCTACTGGAAAGGACGCTGGTAGCGGACCCGTTACCAAAGATTTCATCTAATGTGATCGGACCCGAGCGAGCCGATGGTTCACTGGCACGCGAAGAGGCGACCACTCCGGGAGATGGGGATGCGACTCTGAACAAGTTACAATGCTGACTCGGTCCGTCCGGGTCCCGCGACGCGAGTTGGAAAAGTCGCTCATGGGCAGGAATTAAAGAACCAAGGCTCGACGTTGACGTTGTAGCAAGTGACGTAACTGGGTACGGAGAAGCGAAGTCGGGGTCCTTGACCTCCTGCTAGGGTCAAGTGGACAAACAAGCAAACATGGGTAAGGAGATGGTGCGTACAGTGGGATTGTCCTCGTCCCCGGCAGGACGATTCTTGCGGGGAGAGCGGGAGAATGGCCATGCAATCATCTTGCGAGGCGTTCCGGAAACTTGGTCCTCGGGAATTTCCTCTGGAGAATCTTCGTGTTGTCCGGGCGTGGGACGAGAAAAGATGCGTTGGAAGGAAGACGGTCGGGGTTTGGGGGATGTTTTAGAAAAGACGGCGGTGTTTTCAACGAATGACTGTGAGGAGGGGACGGCGCTGGCAATGTCAAGGGACTCGCTGACCAGATGGCTGAACTCCTTCATGGAAAGGGTGAGCTTCCGAGTCCTGGTCATGGAGGGCGATGGGGGAAGGAAAGAGTGACTCAAAGAACTTAGGTGACAATGGGAGTGGAGAGACAAGCGAGTCTGCCAGGGTCGTAAGTTTTGAAACCTCTGATCATGACTTCTATGTCTAACCTAGAACATATTAGGACATAGTAACTTTTTGGTTTGGGTCCGCGACACCCAGTCGGAACTCCTCGTCTTCCCAACACCTTTGTCGTTCATTGACAACAGCTCCACTGGCAGATACACGGTCCATTGCTTGAACGCTCCCAGCGCATGAACTTGGTCGACGTCAGAGACGTGCCCCGATCTGGTAAAATGGTTCAATGATAAAAGTATTCCGTTAGGCTTCTCCCATCGGCTCCGGCTATGCGTCGCTTACGAATGATAAACACGCTCAATGTGAAAATTTGACAATGGTAAATGCATGTCAGTGCACACTTCAACTCCAACAAAGCAGAATCTTGTGATGGCCGCACCTTGCAGGCTGGCACACGATGAGGGTAAACCAGTTTCACTCAAGGGGCTTTGCTAACAGCCTCACAGTACTTGTCAATCTCTTCTTCGCGAAGTATGTCTACCACACGAAACTCTGGGACTTGGGCCTGAGCCCCTTGAATTGGAAGTAGGCCTCGACTTCCTACCACCACTCTAAGAGTCTTGAGTCACTCAACCCGACGAACACCCGGGCCTTGTGCTGAAACAAAATAGAACGGTGTTTTGAGAATTAAGTCATAATTCTCTAGGTTACGATTTCCCGTGACTAATTGCCCAGATGATCTTAGTTACTTCCGTTATCTTCTTCCATCCTACTAGTATGGTCAATGTTCCGGGAATCATAGTTCCGCGCTGGTCATCGCTCCCAAGAACCCAGGAGGGGTTTTCACTTCCCTCGGTCCTTAGAGAATCTCAGTTCTATTTTCTCCTGGAGAAATTTCTCTTCCTGCCATCCAATTATGTCAAAGCGCCTTCGTAGAAACAGACGTGTCGGTACCGTATAGGTACGAAACTCCAGCTCTCTCCCATATGAAATACTTACCACACTGACCACAGTCCTCGTCTACATCATAAGCGATACAATCGAAGCGATGTAGCCGCCCTGATCCACACCATTTGAGTCATGTTCTGCCATTAGAATTTCTTCAACTCGAAGATCCAATGCATTATGTAGCCACAGTAAGCTGATCGGCGCACGTTGCCGCCACTGTACCTTAGTGCCGAACCCCAGGCGTATCTGCTGTTTCGCATATCAACCCCTTATGTGGAGTATGCGGTTCTCCAGGAAGTAAGTCTCTATTAGTATCTCTACTCTCGCTCCCCCTTTCGTCGCACGCAACATACTGAGTATAATTCACTCCATAGACATTGAATCGGTCGCGATAATACACACGCACCGGAGGTATCATCTCCGGGGTACGGCCCGCTCATCGCCAACACATGCTCAGCCCGACGTGTCAGTGAATTCTCCACCGACTATCATCAGACTCATTCATCCTGAAACACTATCCCTGAACTCGCACGAGCCCAACAGTAGCTGATCAACACCTTCGGTGCCGTCGGCCAGATTTCTCAACCGCTTAGCATGTTCGCTTACCTGCATGCAGAAACTACTCACGACGCCAGGCGGCCGTCCATTTTCCTCCCCAGGGATCATCGTGGAGTCTGCGCACATGCTCGCGAAGCGACCCTGCTTTTTAATCAAGCACCGGCGGTCATGTTCTTCCCTCGTGAGCTCCAGTTTACCGGGTGAGTTGCTTACTAGATCGGGTGCACCCACCGTGCGTGACTTTTCTTGCTTCGCGGCCCGGACAGAGGGTCTTTTCTAGTGCCTGACTGGTGACTCGCATTTTTAGATGTCGCCGCCCGTCCCGCTTGTGTGCTGACGCGCCCGGCCTCATCAGTTCGTGACACTCTGGTCGTCGCGATTTGCAACATCCGCTTAGCACTCGAACGTGGCTCGCGTCCCTGGGTACGCCGCACATTTCCCCACCCACAGAGTGAGCATTTTCAATTATGTACTTCTACAGTCGTTCTCACCTTGCTAGGCGAGGACTTCTCAGGATTAAGCTTATCTTACAGAGATCCGACTGTATCTAATATTGGAAATTGCTCCACGGCTTGGTTATTTTTCCCTTTCGCTAACATCGCCTACTGGTTTCCAGAGTTCGTGTATCTCTACATGTTGTTTTGATCCAGGAAGAACTCGTGGGCCTTGCCAGTCAAGTAGTGCGACAGCACGAAAACTTGTTTTTCTATTGATGCAACCTGTCTTTACTCAGTCAAACACTGCTGGTGCGCCCGTTTTCCCTTTGGAACAGGGACTTTCACAGCGCCTAGCCGACCTTGAACATGACCGCTTAAGCAATCCGTCCTCTTCCTTTGTGGGTTTCGGCGATGACTACTAGCGTAGCACGATGGTGATATTGTAGAGCCTGAAGAAACCAGGCTAATGTTGTCGTAGACGACTCGGATTCACTGCTGCTTGAAGACGGACTCGATCCCTCAGACCTCTCTGAGGTCTGGATCACACCATGTTTTCTGAATCTTCCGCTTAATTTCAACTATCCTTATCTTCACGGTTTTGAAGACATTGGTTGCGATCGTTCTTGCCCTTGGTGCAGATGCTGTTGGAGATTCGACGTCGAGTGCACGTTCGTCAAGTGGGACGTCTCCCCAATTCTAGACCGACCCCCGTTTTCTTATCTTGAGTGCCCCTCCTCTCGCATCGACTTGGATCACGGTCCGACGTCGCATATTTTTTTCCGTACCTTTATGGCTTAGTAGTCGATCTCCTACGGACAAGCTGCTCTCCGCCGCCCAGTACGCGCGATTTCACCTCCGTTTGTCAGATTTGCTATCGTTCGATGGAACGGCGACCTGTTGTGACCCTCATCGTTTTTTTAGCTCGAACCACGGTCCACGGACCTTCCTGGTTTATAACTCTAGTGTCTGTCGGGGTAGTACATACGTCATCGCAATCGTCATCAGGGTCGTCGTCAGATCCGGTCTCGCTTCCTGCCACAAGAGTGGTCGGGGTATGTGATCTCACCGCCACGGCATCGCGATAGGATTGCTTTGCACCGGTTATAGTCAGCGGTTCTCCTCTCATTTCCCCCTTGCAGCGCGGTCGCGGAAACCAAAGTAGGGATCGAGGACTCACTTGATACCTCTTCTACACGCTGAATCCCAGTCCTCGCGGTGATGCTTCAAAGTGCGTATCGATGCATAGATAAGATTTTGGATAAGAAATATGCTGAGGTTGAACTTGAATTAGGTTCGTTGACGAGCTTTCGTTGGGGTTGACCAAACACGTCAGGCTCCGTCCGATCGTCGGCGGTTCGAGAAAACGGGATCAAGAGTAAAAAGGACTTGGGAAGTCAAAAAATATGCGACGGTGGCTCGCTTCTCGAAAGAGTTCAAGGTTCACGCGAAGAAGTCTCGCGCTCCAAAGACTGGGTAGAATCCTACGTATGAGTACGATGGAGAGAAACTCCGGGGGATCTGTACGAATGGCTAGTATTTTAATACTCCAACAGTTGCCCTTGGCTACGGCCTTCGTTCCTGTCAATCAAGCCTATTAAGCTATTCCAGGACGTCGTGATGTGTCGATTGATGAGTGGAGTCGGTGCCGTCGCTACTCAGTAGAGATAAAATACAGTGTCAAGGGGCATTAAATACATGTCAATGACGAGGTGCTGACGTGACAACGTCGCTTCGCACAATTAAACAAGTCGAGGCAACATCGCTAAATGTTGCGTGATCTGATCGTCCGGTCCCATATTTTGGAACAGTAGAGCGAGCACAGGAGCTGGGAGGCAGCCATCTGGTTGCAGCTAGACAAGCTGGGATCTGCGAATTAGGCTATCTCCTGTCGGCAGGCCAAATAGCTAAAGGAATCCAGTTGCCCCTTCTTACACTATGAGCCCCGGGTCCGTGTCGTCGCGGCAGTCGTGTGGGTTGAACGCAGTGACTTATCTCTTCTAAACCACTGCTCGGACTACTAAGCTCCAGGATCGCCAACGTTTGTCTACCAATATAATGCATGTTGAAATCCATGGAGATATCCAGTTCAAGATCGGTCAAGAATTAGTTGATGAATTAAGACAAGACTCAGACTTCGCTGGCAAGATCTAGCGTCCGATATGATTTGGCTAAGTGTTATCCCGTACACGTTCCACCCCCATACTGATTCTAGGACTAGGGATATAAAAACAAAATAGTCACGACATTCGAAGTAGAGAAGTGGGTTAAACTTCAGCGTTAGCCTTTGAACTAAGTTCAATCGATAATTAATATCATCTTCAGCTCAATCCTGGATATTGCTAGCTTGGCTAGTGTGAGTTGGCTTCCCGCAGCAAATAGGCTCATTCACGTCGAGTCGAATACCAGCTAGACTATTGGCTTCTCTCGGAATTTCCGTGTCGTTACTGTTCAGGCAGTCGTCGTTTCTCAGGAGCGCGGGTGCCGTATTTCTGATCGGGTGTACACCTGCATCAGAAATCAGAAATAACCGATCTAAGCGAAATAGGATCTCCGGGGGTCCGGCATGGTGGACGAACGTTCGCCCAGCATTCTTGGGATTGGATTGCGACCAAGGAAAAGATAACTCAACTTTGTACAGCTGCCACCCTGCTGTGTACAGATTCACAGAACAGGGTTGGCTATGTACCTGAATTCTACTAGATTTCGACCTTTCCTTTTACAAACATACATCCATATAATACTGGCGGACCGGATTAGAGGGTTCGCATCTCCGCGCTTCTCCTTTCCCCCATATCCCTTTCCTCCCTCCTTTCCCGGACTGAATTGCGTCAACGATGTTTAATGATTCCGTCAGCTTCAATGGTGGTACTCGTGTCGAGGTTCTGATCCAAGCTTTCGAGTCTTGTTGTTGTTATATTACTAATACTAAAGATAGGTCATCGCCGTCCTAGCGAATTGCGGGAGAGACACCGACAGGGCCAGGCGGGCCCTTGTGACATGGATTCGACACAAGCAGGACAAAGGTCGTAACACCGAGCACATTTTGGTCAAACTACGAGATATCGAGTCCAAGGCTCGTCGCTATTTGTTAGCTTGAGCCAAGATCACAGCTGACGTCCTCCAAGTTCATCAAGGATACATCCCTGCACAGTGCTTTCCGCGATGCAAGAGCCGAAACATACCTGCCTAGGGCTCCAGATCTTCCACTCCCTTCTCTTATCAGGAGAAGGCAAGAGGGACGGACGCCCGAAGCTGTAGCTTCACCTATGAGTGCAGGACCCTGTTGGGTTTCTTCCCCATCGGTTGGGCTCTCCGTGGACTCCCCCTGCCATATCAGTCCGCCAGTCTCTCCTTTGCGCCTTTCGCGGGACTCCTCACACATGTTAGAAATATGTCCTGAGAGTCCCAACATAAATCGACGGATATCACTTCCTCGGGGTGTCCTACATGTTCCACAGTCCCGTTCACCACGAATCCAAATCCCTCGCCACAGGTCACTACAACCAGCCCCCAGTTCACCAATCACGTCTTCTCCGGAAGACTCAGGAGTTCATCTCAGATATTACCATATGTCTCACCCAGTAAGATCGTCTTTTCAATCCTCCAGCCAGGCCTCGGCCAGTCCTCCAAAGTTACCATCGTCACAAACCACCTCTCGTGACCCAAATTCGTCTTGTGGTTCGTCTCGTGGCCTTGTTCCCCCAATTCCTCTACCACCGATAGAAATCCCCCAGTCTCGGTCGCAACAAAGCTCCCCTAACTCGCCACGGTCTTTTTCCTCAGACGAGTCAGATTTTCATCCTCGATGTCGTCATATGGCTCAGCCAAGGGGATCCATGTCGCCAGGTCACCGCCGAGTAACGCCACCAAGGACCAGCCCTCCGGATGTACCCTTGCCGCCCATCCCCTCTGATGGACGAGATTCAGACTCCATTAGCGGCATGCGAAAGCTAAGTCTACCAGCTGAGCAGCCTTCCACTCCTGTCCGAAGCACCATTTTGCAACCATCCACTCCTGCACGCCCACTGCCGATTCAGCCCGTCCCTAGTCCTGTTCCAGGTTCGGATGAGTCGGGAAACACGGACACAATCGGCGGAAACTCGTTACGACAACATTGGCAGGCATCAAATGGAGATCTTCCATCGGATAACGTCGTTCGACAGGATAGCCCAGTATACGTGTTCCGTGATGATCACGCTAGCCCAACTGGTACTGGCCCTCCTCCCCCATACATTGATCAATTTGATACTTATTCTGCTCCTGACATGCCAATAATCGGCGAAGCGCTCGATAGAGCTGTCAATGTGTGCGGAGGCTCCACGGAGGTTCGACTCGAGGTCTCTAAATGTATTGGGTTTCATCGTGGGTATGAGCCACCGTATTGGCAAACGCGCCTCCAAGCTTGTGGGCTGAATACAGAAGCAGCCAAATACTTGGTGGATGAGATGTCCAATCATGTAGACTGGACCGCATCATTCGGGAGAGCGATTTGATATTGATGTACATGTATTCGCGACGACTTTTCTTTTTCTCGGGATTCATGAAGTGTAGACGACTATTATCCATGATGCGCTGACTCGAGTTGTATACAGTAAGCGCTGCTTTTCGTTTTGTGTAGTCTAACCTACATGTTGTGTCTCTGTCTCTGTCTCTGTCGTCACTACTCATTGCATCCATTGCTATCATGACCGTTTTTGGGTTTACAGTGGTCCTGCATGGTCCAGATTGATCCTGCTCAGTAGTCCTCACCAGGTTCTCGGCTCATTAACACTCCCCTCACTGATTAATGACACGATGGCTGTTGTACACCCAATTGAAACCGAATTTGCACCCATGTCGCGTGATTTCCGCTCTCTCGGCCATTCAGTATGCTGTGAACATTTCCCTAGGGATCACACACCTGCGGGTCGCACGGTGCCGCACTCAACGCAAGGGTCACAAGAATTCACCAAACTCCTTGAATTTTGTTCACACAGCGCCAGTTTACAGGAAAAGTTCAATCTGTCCAATTATGTCCTGCATGGTCCCTCGCTTTTCTTTTGTTCAACGGGGTTTTTTTCCACACAAGGCCCCAGTGGCCTTCGTATGATCAGAACGATTGTCTTCTGATCTCCGAGTCAAAGTTTTAGATCTGGTTTGGGGAGACTAAGGCTTGGCCAAGACCCGACCACAGGGAAAGTCCTCGTCGCCCTTCAACACAGCATTCGTGTACTGGCCTCATGGCGGTCCCGAAGGTAGCCCGGAATGTCCTCCACCTTCCCTCTCCCATACTTGTCAATGTGACCGGTTTACTTTATCAGGCCTCATCATGCGTGTCAGTGTTAATCCAAGCATGAAGTCTATTTGGCCTCACGCTTTGTGACCCTATTGATTACTAATTCTATCGTCGACTTGTCTCCGATATCCTGGAGCTATCTGGCGTTTCTTCAACGTTGTCCACGTGGCGCCTAGTGAGTCTATGGTCGGAACTTGTACCAAGCGACTCAGTGATCTTGGCCGGGACTACCCAGGAACGTTTGTGATGACCTCAATTACGTTCGTACCAGTGTTATCCCACCTATGTGAGGGCTCTTTTTTGCCATCACCCCTAACTATCCACCCAATATTAGCTCCGGGAATCAAGGATCTTTCCTATGCCGTGAGACCCTTCCGG
Source organism: Neoboletus subvelutipes (assembly GCA_003316035.1). NCBI lineage: Eukaryota > Fungi > Basidiomycota > Agaricomycetes > Boletales > Boletaceae > Neoboletus > Neoboletus subvelutipes. The sequence goes on from QFEF01001483.1 coordinate 10,038, forward strand.
ATGGAACTAACCGCGTGCAATATTTTCATTTTGCCATCAGGCATCAGGCATGCCGGTCTTTTTTCTTCCTGTGATGCGGCGAGGGGGCTTTTACGAACGCCGGCGCATCGGTACCCCCACATCATCTGAAAGTTGCGATATGTGGCCCGTCATATCCTGGATGTCCTTCTGGTCCAGTGTCAAGCCGCGCCAAGCTCAACCTTGGCTCCACCTGGATTCCATCGTGTAGTATTATAGTATCTATTTCCCTCGTGGTTCCGAACTGTAAGGCCCCCGAAGGCAACGTGCCTAGAAAAGCGCTACTCAAGTCCTGCTGAATATATTCTCCGTTCCTCATCTTGGCGCGTCCAATCGATCGTACCTGTAATGTGGGGCGGCACGACCGCAACACAGCCCGCTGGCACTTGCATTGATCGTACGTACAGCCGGCATCTGTCAGGCATCTTCGGAAGGAACGTTCGAGGTACGCGCACCAGGGCTGAGCACCGGCTGGACTGTCCATCGTACGTTCTCATCGAGCGTTCTTTCGAAGCATCTAGATAACCCCACTGACTGACTGCAACGTTGCCTATTTCGTGTGGTGCGTGTAAATGACCAGTACTCGCTCCGGTATTTGAATTTGGTTGGCTAAGGTATTACGCGGAGGCCCCATGGGTAGACATGCGGTCTCTAATTTAATTTCAAGGCTGCTGTCCCACAGAATGGTCTCATATACACCAACGAGACGGTGATCGAGAGAACGTGCGAGCCCGTGAGAACTGTATCTTCATGTTCCTCAAGTCCACTATAAATAGAGTACATCTGCTATTGGGCCCAGCGAGACTAATTCCATTGAATGGGATTCGACGCGCAACGTCCGAGATTAACTATTAATATCTACTTATCTGTTTTCCAGTGCTTTATCAACAAGAGGCGGCGATCACCTAAACGTGAAAAAAAACATGTGGTCTGTAGGGATGATGTCCAGATAACTCCTCGAGCACGGACCGGGGGATTGCCGAGCCCTAAACTTGGAACATACCCTCGCTAATCTTCGCAGTCATCCAGTTTGCGTTTCTTTCCCTGTGGGTGGCTGGGGTCGTTCGGAAGTAGAAGAAGCTCCACTGTGTGCATGCGCTGAGGTGTAGAAGAACCGTCATCGCAAGTAGCAGTACTATTATCAGCACCACACGGCCGCGCGCCAGAGGTCATGCCTACCGCGCTCCTAAACATATCGACTAGAGCTGGATGCGTCGCAGGCGAGTTGACTGTGGCAGATGCCACTGGATTACTCCCATCAAGTGTACCTCCGGGAATCTCCGCTAGGAGCGTCAATGACCCGTTCTCACGTTCGCGTCCGCGACCACGCCCATTGTGAGGACCTCGTCGGGTGCTTCCGGAGTGTGAAGCGCCACGCCCCCTATTCGTAGTCCGCAAGGCGTCCGCCGAACTATTTGTGTTGCTCAAGGTCGGCCCCGATTCGCTTGTTGAAGGAACCGTCGTAGCTGGCAAACTCAACCCAGGGATGATGATCTTCAAGCGAGGCGATGAGCGGACGGTGAGGTTCGATCCCGAGATCCTAGTATCTTGCGGACTAGAGGCAGAAACACTGGATTTTGACTTGGGGCTATTATCCGATCGTGGGTGCGTAGTTCTGGGTGTTGACGATGAGGCAGGCAAGATCGGGGGTAGTCCGAGATTTGACGGCCGTGTGGGACGATGTTTTGTGCGTTCGGAGGTCCTTGTGGGCGGAGCAGGCGCCGCCACACGGGGTTCACCCTGCGACGGCAGAGATGTCTCTGGAGCCGAACGCCCGGAAGAGGGTTGTGCGGGACTCTTCTTTTGACACGCAGCCGGGCCAGAGCCATTCGCAGCCCGTTTGTCTTTTACCTGCGGGGTATCTTTATCCTTGTTTCGTCTTCCGCTCCCGTTTGTCTGTGCTTGCTCAGAAGCCGCCTGGGCACGCTTCGTAGGCTTCACTTGACGGCCAGAGCTTGTTGTCACTGGTTTCGAGGTGGGTCGCACCTCCACAGCACGGATCGGAAGGGCTTCGAGGCGTGTCAGTCTACATTGCAAGGATGAAAGTTGGCCGCCCACGTTCTCTGATCTGCGAACTTGTCTCAGCATAAAAAGGTAGATCCTGGCTCATCTTGAAGTCTGATCAAATCTTGAGCAAAATCGACCTTTCCCGAGATCACATCCAAGGACTGACCAAAACCAAACGCGAAATCCCCAACACCCAGGCTGCTTCTGCCGCAAAAGCGCATGTTCTCAAGAGCAAACTCGACTAACCGGTCGATCAGCTGGACTTGGCCTTCGTAGAAATTGTTCATCACTATCGTTAATAACTGGGTAGGAAGATGTGAGAATCCATTGATCAACAGCGACGAAGGACACTGTCAAACATACGGTTGAAACGTCATCGTCCACGAGTTGTGTGCCATGTCGGGATCGAAAATACTCTTTAGCCCAGCGGTCGATATCCACAAAGTTTTCGATAAGTTGAGGACCGAGTTGCCGAGAACGCTCACTACAACCACCTCGATCGCGATTGACGAGCAGCTGGATTGCACCAAGAATAAACCGGGATGGTTCATCCACCTAAGATACGTCAGACGAGGAGTGCGCAAGAGGTTCACGGCATGCGTACTGAAACCTCAAGCCGGCGCCCCAGCGGCAACGACGTCTGGCGGTCAGCGTAATCTTGCAGAATCGGTCTGTTATGGATAACCCAGTCCTCGACGGACTACAGCAATGTACGTTCGAACAAGCCCCGCCAACCGAAGACATGAAAAAAACTCACGTTGTGAATGCTGTCAAGATGGAACTGGGGGCTCGGGGATCTGCTCCAGCGACTGCCATGCACGACACTATCGTCCTTCCGAGCTTTCCACTTTCCTTTCTGTACCGCAGAATATCGTGGCAAAACATCTCCTGAAACACTCGAGTCTTCATCCACCTCGCGAGATTCGCCTTCTCCGTCCAATGAAGATCGAGAGGGAGAAATGTCATGGACTCCTTGCAACAATGCGGGGACGATCGTAGACGGAATCCTCTCCGTATACTTGTTGACACCGACTTCGTGCCACGGAAACTCATCGTGGAGAGTGACAGAGGACGCGTTATCAAGCTTGCCACTGTCATAAAACCCGCCTAGCATAGTCGTTTCAGAGACTTCGGACGGTTGATGGGAAGTAGATCTGGTGGCAGGCCATGTCAACGCGTAATCATTACCTGGGGTAAAACTAAATTCCGAGCTAGGTTCATGCTCGTGAACGCTCGACAGCGGCGTATTCGAGTTGGAATTGTGGCGATTTCGGTATCCTCCTCTCTTCGCCGAATGGTCCATATTGGTAAGAGATAATGTAGTGCGGAATCAAGGTGAGCGTTTGTGGAGTGAACACATGTCCACTCGGGAGTGATATATGTCGAGGAGTGGCTCCATCAAAGCACAAAGCTCTTGTGTCAGGGTGGCCGGTTGCTTTGTTCACTGTTCAGAGAACCCAATATGGCGTATTTTTTCCCTCCAGATGCATTTCGGGAAACAAGTAATGTTCTTGGTTCGGAAAAAGCCTGGTGGACTTCCTCAGGCTGGCAGCTAACGTCGTAGTATTCAATGATGGTGTTCAAGTTGTCGGATGAGAATGGTCGAAATGTTGAAACTCGAACTTATCAGTGAAGTTCCCACGAAGTTCGTCGACAAGCCGAGATGACACATTTCATCGGGTTCTATGTTTCCATTCTCGAAACCAGTATGAATCTCGTACAACGGTTGTCGCTACCAGATCACCATCGTCTTACGCCTTACCCGTCCCATACTTCTTGACCTCCTCCGTTGTAGCGTGCTGGTCCTCCTTGAAAGCTTCAACCTCTTGACTATCCAGGTACTTGACCACATTATCCGCCTGCCATTTCTTGAAGCTGAACCCGACCCCTTCATGAGAGTATTCCTTGTCGTTAGCTTGATCCTTGTGGTATTTGATCTGGATGAAATCTGAATCGACGGTGTCTGGGTCGAGAGCCAAAGATACCAAGGCGTTGATGGTCGCCTTTATTGGGATCCATCTGAACGTCCAAGACTTGATATAGTGTTAGTCTCAGTCATCACAACGGTCTGAAACCCGGGGACGTACCTGCTCATTCTTGAACTGAATGAGGTCTCGGTCGTTCTTGATAACTTCGTACCCTTCATTCTTGCTTTCCTTAAAGAGCTTAGGGAGTGCGAACCATTGAGCTGCCATCTTGTATCGATTATTTGCGTAGACAAACTGGTCATCGTAGACGCAGTCAGGGGAATAGCGTTTGACACGTTCGATGGTGGGCTGACAACTATAGAGGGCAATGATATCGTCTACGAGGCGCTGGCGAGCTGGGGAAAGCTCGAGGCTCTTGGAGTGGTTTGGGTGATAGTCTGCGGTCGTGGAGGTCTGGCGAGGTTCGAATTTTTCTCCTGGGATGGAAGACATTCTGACAAAGTGACTAATAGACCGTCGCAACACAGGAGCAGCGACCGTAGAAGAACGGAAGAAAGAAAATCAATGCTGATCTGGAAAAAAAAAACATCTGCCTTTTATATGTTTTTAGGCCACTGAAGTTGACTTGGACTCATCTGGAATCCTCCCAGCGCGCCTCCCGCTTGTGAGGTCACAGAAGTGTTGAACCACGACACTTGCCGAATTTGGACTCGTAGTAATGGTTCTCTGAATCGCGTCGGAAAACGCCGGACCCTGGATGCTCGGGTACTCATTGCAGAGGCGCTACAGTCTACAGTTGGTCTCCTCCTCCTCCTCTGTCATTGGCATCACTTGCATAAGGGGCAATCAAAGCCTGTTGCAATGCTTCATCGTTTGTCTGATTCCAAGCCATGTCGATCAAGATTCAATGCATTGCGTGAGAAGTTGCATATGTACCAGGGGCCTTGACTATGAACGCCAGAGATGTTCTGTCTCTGTCGCTAATCCTCATTTTTCGTCTGCAGACTTGTTTCTTGCTCTACGAAGGGAGGTGATTGCGCATTTTAAGTAATTTTTGGGGGTACGGTCGAATTCTTAGATTTAGCCCATGGTGTAACTTATATCTCTGGAGAATTGACCCCATGCAATTATGAGTCTATCAACTGTGTACGGTACTGCTAAGCACCCTGAGCGGCTGTGGTCGTGAGGAGAATTCGGTCGTCAAACTTGCTCAGCAGGCTTGGTCCTCCACGTTGTACCCGCTCAAGCTTTCACTCTCAACTGAGTGCTATGACTTCATAATGTCGGATTTTACATTATAGTAACAAAGCGTTTATCCGACTTGGCATCATTTGACTTCGGTAACGCGCTTTCAGCGCCCAAACCGCCATAATGTGAAGATGTTAGCCTGTGATTACCCCACATGCCTGTGTGCACTGGCATCGCTACGTGCATTCCGATCAGTGACACACAGCCTAGGCTCGGAATTGTCCTTCCAGCGACGAGGTTATATCTCTAGAATAGAGTGCACGTCGACCAAACTCACCGAGCTTGACAGCATTCGCTCTTGTGCTCAACATCCCCGACTCCCGAAGGGAGGGTTTTCTCGGAGAGAAGTGTACAAGTCCAAGGAAACGGGAACGTTTTACTAAATTAGGATAAGGCTATTTGTCCGTGTTGTTTCCCTAATCCCCGCGAGTGACAGTCGGTGATAGGCTTGTCTCGCGGCGCACTGCGAGACAGCTCCTACTACCAGTCCCGAATCCGCGGATTGACCCTACGGTTCTTCCACTGTGGATGCGGGTTTTGTACATGGCGTCGGGGATTGGCTCGCACAGCGCCGCTACGATACATTGGTTGTATCCCCAGTTCTAGTCCTAGTCCTTATCATGATGTACTAATTTTCACCCGGTTCAAAGGTCATCACCTCGGGGGCAGTTCTTTGACAACCGCGCTGCGCAGCTGCCGCACCGCCGTCATTATCCGATGATCGTTCCTACATCCGGCGCTTGTCTCAACGTCAAATTGATATGGTACAGCTTTCGTGTGAGACCCTCCAAGCCTTAAGTAAAGGGAACTGCGTTTTGCTTACCCTCCCCGATATAACTCTCCATCCGCCCATCATCACTCTCTTCCTCCAAGCGATCACATCAGGTGCAGGCCACCCTTTCTGTTAAAGTGTACCATCATGTTCGGACGATTCTCTTTTTCCCTTTCCCTTTCCCGCATATTCCGCCTTCGGAGTCGTCGCGGAACCAAGGCAAACGTTGATTCGGCCACGCGTGATGTACTACGATCCACTTCTGAACCATCTCTATCGGAGTCCCGTCGTCCCGTCGTATCACAGCTCGAGCCGATCAACACAGCTCTCACCCCATCCACCACGCGACCGCGCTCCCTCTTCATTCCCTCCGTCTTGACTCCTATCGTCCAGTCGCCAATCACCACATCCTCCGGCGTAACACCTCTCCCAAATACACCCACGCCCATCCTTATCATCGGACCAGACCCAGCACAGCAAATCCTCCCATCTCCAGCGGCGCCTGCTCTCCCGGGTGATGTCGGATCACAGACGCACGTGGATCCACCAGTGTCCACACACCCCAATACACGCCGCGTCTCCTTCCAATTGCCCACCGCAGACGTAGAAGAACCCCCAGAATCTCCACTTTCCATTTGTTCCACGCTCGTTCCCGACGTGGAAGCAGAGGCGGAGATTGGGCCGGTAGTTCCGCCAGGACAATCCCTTGCTTCTGGGGCACCCGATTCTGGCTCCGTCCCGGTTGCTTCCGTTGAACCGGACGCCGGGCTGGACAATGCAGTGCACTCTGGCTCGGGAAGGACCCGCCCTACATCGTTCTTCGCCCCGCAGCCTGTGCGAGTGGACATGAGCCGGTTTTCCTTGCCTGTCGCACCTACCACGCCAACGACGACGGCCGGCACGAACGCGAAGAATAGCAAGAAAGAGAACAGGCGAATATCGCTGATGCCTCTGGGATCTGGCCCAGGCTCGGTCAAGAAGGAAAAGAGAACGTCTAGATGGAGTAGGGAGCTGAGTAAACCAGAAACGCAAGAGGTGCTGAAAGCGTTGGCGATGAGAGCGTTTTAGATCAGAAACGCGGTGTGTAAGATGCTCAGTGCGCATTGTTCGTGAGGAGAACGAGGCGTTTGAGAAAGTCGTGCTTTGGTTAGTTCACCAATCATATGAAGTATGAATTCCTTTCCGCTTGCGGCTCGATATCACGGTAGAGTACACTTTTAATGACCTATCAACAAAATTATATAGAAGACATTGTATCTATATATGTATACCCT
>QFEF01001484.1:3538-21262 GCA_003316035.1 Neoboletus subvelutipes
TTTCATCACTGGACTTCCCAAATCGAAAGGATACATGGCTATTTGTGTCGTAGTTGATCGATTCTCAAAAGAAGTTGTATTCATACCTACTTTCAATACTGTAAATTCAAAGGACTTAGCTATTCTATTTCAGGACAATATTTGGTGTATCCATGGACTACCCTCTACTATAGTTTTGGATAGAGGACCTCAATTCATGTTGGACTTCACAACAGAATTATGTAAACTTCTCTCGATCCATCAAAAGATCTCCACTGCTTACCACCCTCAAACAGATGGTCAAACCAAGCGCATTAATTGGGAATTAGAGCAGTATCTCCGTGCTTACATAGCCAAGAAGCAAGAAGAATGGGCAGATTGGATCAAGATGGCACAATTCTCACACAACAATTTCCTCACTACTGCCACTGGTTCCATTCCATTCAGTATCACACGCAATTACTTACCACATATAGGATTTGAAGGAAAAGCAACAGGGGCAGGAGCAGAATTTGGGAAAGAGATTGCAAAGTCTCACAAAGAAGTCGAAGTAGCTCTTAACGAAGCTAGAGAACGAATGAAGAAGTATTCGGATTCAAAACGATCTGAAGCCCTGGAGTATTCTATTGGCCAACAAGTTTGGCTATTCACGGACAAATTGAAGTTGCCATATACCGCGAAGAAGCTCACTCAAAAATGGATAGGACCGTATAAAATCAAACACATCTTACCTAATGCCGTCGAATTGGTTCTACCTAACACCATTTGTATCCATCCTACCATCAACATCTCATGCATCAAACCTTATCAGGAAACCTTACCAGGTCAACCAGTTATCCAACTGAATGCAATAGAAATTGATGAAGACAGAGAAGAACAATTCGAGATTGACTTCATTGCTGGTTCACGAATGAAAAACCGCAAACTTCAATATTTAGTTCATTGGAAGGGGTTTGATGAAACAGATCGCACTTGGGAATCTGCAGACATTGTCAATACAGCACCACTAGCAGTCGCTGATTTCCATAAGAAGAACCCTTCCGCTCCTCAAAAACTCCACGGACTTACTATTTCTGATTTTGACTCTTTATTCTCTCGCTATGAAAACTTTACTGAAATGAACTTTGAGCAAACTCGTCTGAAATACAAGTCCTAAAGAGGGGGTAGTGTTATGAGTAGTAATATTTTCAAACTTTTTCAATCGTTACACTCTACATTCACTTTCATCTTCTACTATACACCTTAGTGCACATGATCGTGGGAAACTATGACTAAGCAAGTCTAGACCCATGACATCACAAACACATGCTATTAATCTCTGTTTACTTCTCTTCTTATTTTAATTACTGATGAGAACTTTCTCACTACACTATATTCATACATAGTAATCTCTTTCACGCACTGCTTGGTCTGTGCACACTCCTCAGTAGTATAAAGGCTCGCATGTATTAGCCTGCTGCCTCAGTCTAATCCATTTGTCATTGTGTGGTTCATCACCCGCTGTGATTAAGGATATCACTTGCTCCTCTTATCTTTACCTTCACCAGCAGTTGGTGTATGCTGCGAGACACGTCATCTGGCTAGTGATTTCTTAGGAGGTCACAACATCAGTCTTATATATCAGCTCTATATATGTACATGTGTACTATGAATCTACTGATACAACAATGTAAGGATACATATTAATGGGCATCATGTTCTACATGAGGTGATGAAGATGAGAAACATGAGGAAAACATATGTATCAAACATGTGTTGGGCATGTGTTAGAAGCACTGCTTCTGGAATAGAAGAGAAGTATAAACATGTGCTAGACATGTGTTACGGAAATGAAAGACATAAGATGAACATGAGGAGATCTAGATTAGAAGTCTAGACTCCAGACATGAGGCATAACATAGATCAGATGTCTTGCATCATATTAAATACTGTAGAACCAATGATCATGATGTCATTGCAAACTAGGGTTATGTCAGGTGACACAGTCACGTGACTGGGAGAGTCATGTGATATCAAATCATGTGATTGGAGTGGTGCAGTGGCCAAGCCAGCTGAAGGGAACTATCTTCAGAATAGGATTAGATGTTGATCTAATCGGATAAGATAAGATAAGATTAGATAACTTTAGTCAAAGTTATCATGTGTAGGCATTGAGCCATAACAGGTGGGCACAGTCACTGTTCCCTGGGTCCTGAGAAGAATGCAGCTGATGAGGACTGAGTTAAAGTTAATAGTGAGTGCAGAACAGATTACAAATGACTCTCACCAAATATGCTTGCAATTGCTTGCTACCAGTAAACTCATCAATAGGATTGGAAGGTTGAAGGGACTGAGTCAAAGACCTGATTAGTGCCACTGGCAATATTGATGACAAGGTTTAGGAGAGCTCTTGTGTCAAGCCAACTGGTGGTGTGCTTACCATCCATACAGAGTCGGGTGAACCTATCCATAAGATTGCTACCCATGCAGTCAAACTTTGGAAGGAGTTTGACAATAGGCAGTATCTTGTGAAGGTGTCAAGAAGATTCTGCTTGATATGGACATATGAGACAGATGGACAGTGCATGGTCACATGATTGTGGGAGAGCATAATACTAACACACAAGCATGCATTGTTGACCTCAGAGAGTTGCTAAATGGTCTGGATTCTGGAGCTACCTATCTGTCTTTCAATTTGCTGAAGGAGAAGTGTCTCCATGGTTAGCTGAATGCAAAGCTGAGATCATTGAGATGTTAAACAAGGATTTTACAAAGCCATGGTTTGGATGAAAGAACAATGGTAGTGTTGCTCTTGACCCTGGTGATATGATCTACAAAGAGCTCATGCTTCAGATGATCCACCTCATGTACATTGCTCACCAAGACCACTGGATCGACCTCAGTTTGTGCAACTTGACCAGCAATTGGCTGAGATGTGTCGAGCAGTGTTTCATGAATATTGATGGTAGCCCTAGATTCAGATCCTGAAAAGCTTAAGGAGCCTGGCAGTCCCTCTGCTTTCATCAATGCAGAGGATCACTTACCATCTTCCATCATGCAGAGCAAAAACCAGTGATTTCATCCCTATGTTCTTTGAGGTTTGATTCAAGGTGAGAGATGTGGCATGTTTCTCCACCCAAGCATAACTCCCCTATGTTAGATATGAGGAATCCATTACCTCCATTACCTACCAAGTTGATGATGCTGTCAACAATGTTGCCTTGTTTATATGGTCTGATGCTGGTTACTAGATTGTGGCCATTTTGGGGGGCATGGAAGTGAGCTGCTTCCTTCCAATGTGGCAAGGCTTTTGCCAAAAGTTCAGCCATATGTCTAGTTCCCAAAACATCAGACTCACAGAGTGGCTTCAGACCATGTCAGATTGGCTTGATAATCTCCCACTGCCTTGGTCAATGTATTCTCCATGGAATACTCTGGTGCTACCTGCCAGCTTCTTGTTGTGGAGGATTGTGCCTATTTCCTCACCATATCCCAGCATCCAGACTTCAGCATAGAAACCAGCACCTTTCATTCCTATTTTTGATGTCAATTTCAAAGCTTGGTTCAAAAAGGTCAGAGTTGCAGTACAGTATATTGATGATCCCCACACCCAACTGTAACTCCCATTAGGATTTTCTGTAGGCTACAAAGGATATAGAAGCTGTGTTCAACCAAGATCCTCAATGTGTCTGTATTCTGCAGAGTCCCATCACTATTAGACATTCAACAATCAAGAATGAGCCCATTAGGGAACTCTTGGGTAATATCACCACCAAGCTTGTGAAAAAGCTCATGGAGCACTTTTACAGAGGTGACACTTCCAATGTCCTTACTGTCAACTACCTAGCTCCTGTGGCTGAAGATGTGGAGATTGTTTATGATGCAGGACGGTTCCCTGGTCTCCACAAGTCTGGCTTCAAAACTGTCAAGATCACCTATGCAGCATCTTCTAGCTTGATTGACATGACCTTCATCGAAAATCACTGGAATGTCTCAGTCCCTCTGTTATTCTAGCTAAATCACTTGGGTCATCTATATTTGACAACAACACCAGCCAGGAACCAGTGCAACTGCAGCCACCCATGCTCACTCAATGTGCCTCTTGTTGTGTTCTCTCACTGTGCCTGTTGTATGAGAGCAGTATGTGGATATTGGCATATTTATTGGTTGCAAGTCTTGGAACTCACCAAATGGAGTCTGCAAGGTGCTGAGGGCTGTTGATGGAGGACCATCCAGGACACAATATGCTCTTTCTCAGTGTACCTCAATATCATATTCTTTCTGCACTTATGGTGATCATCATGGTGGTGGAATCAGAAGTCAGGACCTTGTATTGGCTGGTACAGATGAGGAAGTTAATAGTAGTATCACTACTGGGCATGTAGTCAGATTTCCCATTGACTGTACATACTACATATTCAGTCACACATGTAAGCTACACACAGTACAATTCATCCTCACTATGATGCCCCAGAACTCCCAAATCAAGCAGAGAGATTGGTGCTGCTTTGGCTTAGACTCAGTTAATCAGCAAGCTGTGGTTTCAGTACCTGGGCTGCCAGCCTGCAAGCTGTGTGGGAAAAAAACAGTTTGGCACCTCAACAGTCCAGTTGACCAGTATTGGCTAACAGCTTAGAGCCAGCAGCAAGCTCAAACTGCAGCAACACTAGATACAACCTGTTACAACTAGTGTAACAAATAATGTGTATGCAGAAGACTGAAGTCTTTGCTACAGGACAATGTCTACCTCTGTAGATGGTGGTGACCTTCTTGGTCTGCAAGCAGATCACCTGATTGGCAAGCGGTGTGCAATGGGTGTGGCGACCTCAGTTGGTGTACTATTCGCAAGACAATGAGCAGGCTCCCTCCAGGTACACTAGGAGTAGTCGGCTATGGACAGGTCATGGACAAGGCCTGTATCCAGGTGTGGCCTTTGGGCAATAGGCAGTGATGGCAATGAGCATTGGGCAATGGCTCATAAGCTGATCCTCTGATCAGGGGCAAAGTGGAGACACCTTCCTCAAAAGGTTCTCAGTGCCTAGATTGAACCCTGATTGACAGAGGTTCAAGATCTAGTTGAAAATGAATGATTAATAACGCTGACACAGGTTCTGACAGTGAAGGCTTTGAATTCTATGTAAGATTGCATAGATCAAAGTTAGAGTTACATGGGCAGTGATTCTAGCTATTTATACCTAACCCCTTTAGGGCTGACTAACGATAGAATCTCCACACTAAAGTATAAAAGGAAGAGATGTGTTGCATTGTGTGAGATATAAAAGGAAGAGATGCGTCACGTAAATATGAAATAAAGGGGCTGTGGGTGCAGCTCAGCTAAATAAGGTGAAATAAAAGAAACAAGATAGACTGTGGCTGAAATGAACCAGGTTTATTAGATACAAGTCATATGCAAGAGAATATGACTTAGGAGATTGTAAAAGGTCCACAGTTAAGAAAGATAGGGTCCGAGAGGAACTAGTCCTCAAATAGAGCTGAATGGAAGAAGTTGTCCCATAACTCCTGAGGTAGGTCTAGGTCAGGAAGAATGTCATCCCAGAGTAAATCGGGTATAGGAGCAGATACTGATAGGTCAGGTGAGCTCATAGGAGATAGAAAAATGTCCCCCCCTAGGATACTTGTAACACAACCATTGATGCAGATGTCATTGATGCAGGAAGTTGGAGTGGCAAGCACAGATATGTCTTCATGATTAAATCTAATTCTCCATAGTCCATACTTCACAAAATTTAATTGGTTCATCACAAAGTCTCAGATTGGTATGAGAGTGGGGACAGGAGTTGGATCTATGGTGATGTTCTGTGCCATTCATGTCAGTTGCCACAACTGAGTGGGACATTGGCATGGATGGGGCTTATAGTTGGCATGTCCCATACAATTTCAACACTTAGGATGGGTAACTTGTCAACTCTGTCATTATCAGTGGATGGTTCTGTGGTGAACATGGGTAGTTCATTGGCCCTGTCATTGTCAGTGAACAGATTCTCAACCATTACTGCCAGTGGGCCATCAATCTTGTTGTCATCATCATATGGCTGCTGCATTAGGAAATTGAGGAGAATGGCATCCTCTGCATCAAGGGTCACAGTGTCATCTGCAATGGGTTCTTCAGGGGGGGCTTCTGCCATTGTTGTATTGACCCAAAGGAGAGATGTCTCAGAAACACCATTAGACAATTGGATAGCCAATGTAACAGCTTCATTGACATGGGCATCAAGCTGGGACTTTGATGTTAATGAACTTGACCATCGAGGGGGCAGAGTCAAAAGCTGCCCATGGTGAAGTTAAAGAGCAAGGCAGAACATTTCATCTATAGAAGAGTCAGTAGTAGATCACTGATTGGCAATGGGCTACATACTTCCTGGGGTACAAAGGGCAAGCTCAACTGCAGCCATCTCATTACCAAACCACTGACAAATATTATTGGCTTCCATATCTAATTGGTGTTGTTCTTTGAAACACCAGTTGCATTTGTGCATGGCCCAAATGCCAGCATGAATATCCTTGTCATCTAGCCAGCATAGAATTTGTCCAATTGAAGGTGCAATTCAAACATCTTCCACCAGTGACTGATCATTTTGAAGGTTGTTCAGCTTGGTGGGGAGAGGACCAGGGAGCAGAATAGACCAGGATTGATTGTACAGTTTCTTGAGCTGCTCACAATAGTTATTAAACTTGTGGATCACACTCATTAATGCAGGCTGGCACTTAGCAATTGCCTTTCATGTTCATTGATGAAGCTTGGTGCCTGGAATGAATGAAAGGAGAACAATGATTCAATGAGACTACTAACCAAGCACTTTCTGCACTCCTCTGATAGCTTGATCCAATTTGTCCCATTCAAAAAAGCTACCTATCGCCTGTTTGCAAATATTGATTTTCAAGTCACACACCAAGAGGAGTGTCTGGACAAACTTCAATGGAATGTCCTTCAGCTTGGGAAATTTGTTGCTTACATTGAGGGAGGAATAAAGTACATCCACCTTGAAATGACCCAACAACTACTATAATCATCTTGGGAACACCAAGCTAAGATCTGACTATTTGAAGAAGAGGAAGTGAGCGAGGAATGACAAGGTCCAAGACTCAAGGATAAAGGTGTAGTTTGAAGTACAGAAACTTCCTGAGTGGATCTCTTGTTGAAGGGGAAAACTCCAAGAGAACTAGACTGGGGTACCAGTGCTAGACTCTCAGTCTTATATATCATCTCTATGTATGTACATGTGTACTACAGATCTACTGATGTAGAGATGGTGATTAAATACATGAGGAGAACATGCATCTAGCATGAGGATAACATGTGTATCAAACACGCTGTAAGTGCATTGCTTCTGAAATGGAAGAGAAGCATCAACATGTGTTTAACATGATGCAATGGAAATGAATAACATACATCAAGCATGTGTGTGCTAAGAATAAAATGTGCACAGCACAGATATGAAAGACATGAAGAAGTCATGAGGAGATCTAGATAAGGTTCTAGACTCCTGATGTCATAATAGATGTCTAGCATTGTGTAAGTCATGTGAGGGAAAGGGAATCATGTGATACTAGATCACATGATTAGAAATGGTGCAGTGGCCAAGCCAGCTGAAGGGAACTATCTTCAGAATAGAGATTAGATGCAATCTAATCATATCATATCAGATAAGATAAGATAACTTTAGTCAAAGTTATCATGTGTAGGCATTGAGCCATAACACACCTTGGCCACTAAGCAGTTGTGTGTGCACTCCAAACTCCCTAAAGCTTCCAGTGTTATTTCAGATACATCATACTTCTCAGCCTTTGCAGACTGAATGGCATGGTCAGCAGTGTCAATGTCAGCTTGGAGTGCTAACACTGTATTGAGTTCTTTCTTAAGGTGTGCAGGAGCATCTAAGATTTGATCTATATTTAGCATGTATTGATCTAGTCAGGGGACATATGAGCATAAACAGCTAGTTGTGACTCCCTTTGGGAAGCCCATTCCCTTCATAATTCATCAATTGACACATCACATTGTTCAACACTTTCTTGAGCTACTTTTCCTTGTTCCTGTACCCCACAACAAAGGCAACAATTGATCCAATCACTGAGATCCATTCACATCTCATTGCCAATTGCAGACACTTGTTGATCAATCAGCCAAATGTGGTGCTGACACTTCAAGAAGCCAGTCAATCTAATTGCAATCAAAATTAATAAAGGCTCACTGAGGAGGAGCACTCAATTCCAATGAGCTTGATCATGCATGACCACAACTGTTCAGTACTCTTTCTATCAGACAAGCCAAGGCTAATAGATAGGCAGGGATTGAAGGCAAGTTGACATGCCCATTCATGACTGTAGGCATGCATGGCTGTGGTGGAGAAGTGAATGCAATCCAGAACATCCTCAGGAAGGATGTCATACTTATCAAATCATACTATATTACATGATTAATAGAGTAAGTGAGTACCCATTAAAGAAAGTGTCCTGTCCAACACACAACCCACATTGTACAGGATTACTATGGTGGTGCTAGGTGGCAGCAAGGAGAAAAGATGTGCAATGAGAGCAAGGGCATACTTTTGTTGTTCATTGGGGGTGTTGATGTTGGCAAAGAATAATGGGATGTTGTGGCAGCAGATCAGTGCCATGAGCCCTATGTCATCGAATCTTTCCATATGTAGATGTCTTCTGCTTCTTTCCATCTGCAGCTTCATAGGATGTTTCACATGAATCTATGGCTTTATCAGGAACAGCTTTTGCACATTGAAGCAGGAGCAGCTTCTTCCATTGCTGCATGACACAGCAACCCATGGTGTCGACATCTTTCTTAGGAAGGAAATAGACTGGTTCATAGAATGAGAGAGAATTACCAGCAGAGCGGTGATGGCAGTGATGGAAGTTGCCATCCATGGCCACATGGATGTCACCACCATCAGCAAAGTTCCTGCCAAATGTGGTACCACAGAAACAAGCTGGACAGCATTGAACAAGGATTTGGACACAGCTATTGGTGGTTAAGAGTGATTGATTGGAAACTATGTGGTCTGGAGTGGTGGTGGAAGAGGCAGTGTGGATGGATGTCATGAATAATTTCTGTGATATCACAAATGTTGTAGATTGAGGGGGCTGGATACACTGACCCCTGGAAGTTTCAACAACTTGTGATTCTTCTATCTGACACTCCACTTCTATGTGGAGGATGTCATATCATTGCATGGCAAATCCCAGACTACACTGGAAAGGCTCTTGAATGGCCTCCTTCTGTGATGAAATCAGATGGTAGTAGTAATTGGATTAATTGATACATACATTCTTATTTACCATCTGAAATCCTCACTAAATGTAATGCGTGTGTAATGCTGCTGCAAGCACATTAATTGCATCACATGATCACTCAAACAGTGCCCAATAAAATGCTAAGAGGTCAACAGAAACAGCCATACAAGGCTGGGATGGAGCAGTAGGGAAAAGGCCAAAGTGCACTAGAATTTGGGGAGTTGTCAAGCAATCACAGGCCACAACCTTAATGGTGATGAAATATAAACCCAATTAGACATGATTAAGGTGACATGATGGAAAATTTATGGTCAAAGAATAGACACATGATATAAGTAAGGTTGCAAGAACACTGGACATGGTTGCAAAGAGAGATGGATGGGAAAGGGGAACAAAGGGGCTTGCCCAGCATTCAAGATGCATAGTGCAGATATGGCTGAGTCAATGTCAGAATGACATGCTTCCAGTTCTGACATAAATGGTTTGCAATGAGGTCTGGATGGATGCAGCACTTAGAGGTGTGATGATGGGGGGAATGATTAGGCTGAGCTGCATCTATGTCCATCTCAGGCTGAAGTTCATTGATTGGAACCTCTTGATGGATGAAATTGAAGCCAGAGGAAATGTGGACATCATCATGGTTTTCACCTTGCTGGCAAGGTGCTTGAAGCTTTTCAAGCTGGGCAGCTAAGCAGTGATGGTGAGCAGATTGACCAGCAATCTTGACAAGCTTCTGAGTCTTGCTCTTGTTGCTGGGATGTAGAGTGAAACGACCCAACAACAACTACTAAAGTCTTGGGGATGCCAAGCTCAGATCTGACTGTAGAATATAGGAAGTGAGCGAGGAGTGACAAGTTCCAAGACTCAAGGATAAAGGTATAGGTGAGCTTCAATCGCTCCTGAGTGGATCTCTTGTTGAAGGGGAAACTCCAAGAGAACTAGACTGGAGATCCAGTGCTAGGCTCTTGGTCTTTATATATGATCTATATAATTTACATGTGTTGTGATCTAATCTATAGATGCTACACTAAATAGGGGCAACTCATGGTTAACATGAGGAAATCATGTAAAACAGGTGTGATGTGCCAGGCATCACAATGGAAGAGAATCAAAGACATGTGTCAAACATGAGGTAGAAGCACTGCCTCTAGAATGGAAGAGAAGTACAACATGTGCTAGACATGAGGCACTGAAATGGAAGATCAAACATGCATCAAGCATGTGTGTGCATATGTGAAGGTTTGTGCACAGCACAGATATGAAAGACATAAGGAGAACATGAGGAGATCTAGATAGATGGTCTAGACTCCAGACATGGGGCATTGCATAGATCAGATGTCTTGCACTGTGTTAGATTACTGTAGAATCAATGATCATGATGTCATTGTGAACTAGAGGTTAGGTCAGGTGACACAGTCACATGACTGGGAAGATCATGTGATACTAGATCACATGATCAGTGGCGCTGTGGCCAAACCAGCTGAAGGAAACTATCTTCAGTATAGGATCAGATATTGATCTGATCTGATCGAAATAAGATAAGATAAGATAACTTTATTGAAAGTTATCATGTGTAGGCATCGAGCTGTAACATAGAGGACTCTGGAAATGTTTGCCAAGTTCCTTGGAAATTAACTAAGCATGATGTGTTTGAGGGCCTCAGAGAGGCATGGATTCAGATGTGAGTTGAAACAAAAAGTGAAAAGAAAAGAAAAGAAATAAGGGAGGACAGGCAGGTGACAAGATATAGAAGTTCCATCGATCATCCATTGACATTGAGCTGTTCATGCAATGACCTGGAGAGGCCAAGAGGATGTTGTGCACCAAGTTTGTGCAATGACTTGAAGAAGTCAAGAGGATGTTGTGCACTAGCTTTTTGTTTGGGATTTATGATGCATGGCTCCAACAAGGCACAAACAAGGTGCACTGCATATTTGACATACTAAGGCCCTCAAGATACACCATCTAAGAGACATATTTTTACCTACAAAGGAAATTGGTCTCTGAAACCCCATAAAGTGTTACCTGAAGTGGCAGAATCTAAGCTAAGGGGCATGAAAACCACAGTCCCACATAGCATTAGATCAGCATTGCCTGAAACAACCACAACCAAAAGGGAAAGTGGTGGTGTGTGGCAATGATGGGATCCCAGGAGTGCAAGCAAGCAACAAGAAGGAGGAAGGAGATCCAGGCAAGGTTGGCATTGCAGGAGTCCCATTTGTATGTCAGCATAACTGGCTTGGAGCGTAATGTGATGGTGGCAGCAGCAACAACAACAACAATGAAGTTTGAAACAAAAGAAATGGAAGGACACAGCTAGTGGCCCAGAGGGGAGTGAGCAATGTGTGTGTGATGGAGTCCCCCCCAGTCCACTTCCTGGGTGCTGTAATGCTGTGGCAGGTCCAGCAAGCCTTGAGGGTTAGCCAGGGATGTAGTTCTGGGACTGTGATTTTCCATGTCAGATCTTGCTGAGTGCTCACAGGATAGTTGCCTCCCTCCTCCACCAAAACTGACTGGGTCCCTCAATCCTACTTGGAAAGCCACAGTCCTGCCTCTAGCTGAGCCACAGTCCTGCCTCTAGCTGAGCTACAGTCTCAGCTGGATGGCTTGGGGGGGAGCCCTCATTTTTAATTTTTTAACCTTATGAGTTATTGGCCCCTTAACAGCACCCCCTCTCTTCATGACACTCCACATCACATCCTTGACCATCTGCTGCCTGTCCTGTGCTATTGTCTGATGCTGGCATCACTCCTCCTGACCAACTTCAACTACAACACAAGACTTGTTGAGTCATCCCATGGGCATCAAGGGGCTTTGGGAGGTACACTTGTCACAGCTCACTTGAAGCATATCAGTCAATGACTCACTTTGTGGAAACAGATTGTTGAGCCTGCTGTGGTGGAGATGCAGCTCCTCTCATTTGCACTCATGAACCATTATCAAGGAGAGCTGCCCCACATGCCATTCACCATTGACATTGATGTCAGGTGAGTCCTGTTCATTACTTGTCACTTGCCACTCATTGCTCACCACCCTCCTGCTTGCTGATGACTTTTCCCCAGTGTCTGATTCAAGCAATGCCAGCAACAGATGTGGCACCATGCCCACCCTCAGAGTGGTCAAAACCTTGCCCTCTGAATGTTTCTCTTTCACCTTGCTTGACTTGCATGCCTTCCTGTCCACCTTGTCTTCTGCTATGATGGCAACAAATGTCCAATGATGAAACACCACAAGCAGGTGAAGACAAATAACCACTGGATGGTGCATCCCACCCAGCACATCCTTGATGCATTCAACATTCCATGGCTTGTGGTAAGTTTCTCTCTCTCAATGTCTCAATGATGACCCTTTTGCCCTTGATGGCTCATGCTGATGCTCACCTCCTCTCTACCCTTGTAGGCTCCAGCAGAAGCAGAAGCACAGCTTGCACATATAAACAAGATGGCTGTCATTGATGCTGTCATAACAGATGACAGTGATGTGTTTGTCTTTGGGGCTCACACTGTTCTTCAAAAGTAAGTCACCCATCTTTCATTGTGCCTCCTTCACTGACTTGTGTTGGGTGCTCACAGCTCCAGCTTTACAGACAGCAACTCCATCAAGGTCTACACCACCAATGCCATCAAGCAACAGGTGACCCCCCACCTCCATGACAAAGCCTTTGCCATCATGGCACTGTGCTGTGGAGGTGATTATGATGAGGTACAACACATCATCATGCTGCTGATTTGGCTAGTAACATTGCTAACATGCACAATAGGGCTTGCATGGGTATGGCACCACCACCACACTTGACCTTGTGTGGTGCAGTGTCAGTGACTGGCTGCAAGAGGTGCTTGCAGGTGCATATGACATGCCCCCTGGACCCCATATGTTCAGTAAATGGTGGTAAGACCTCTAGCATCATTTAGCTTATGACTCAACAAGGTCAATTGGATGACTTCACCCTACAGTTGCTGCTTCAGTCTCTGATTCCTTTCCATCATCTGACATCCTCAAGCTTTATCTTCAGCCAGCCATCATAGCCTCAGCTGATATATCTTATATTGATGTTCCTCGCTCACCTGACCTGCCAGCCCTTGCCTCCCTGGTTTGGAAACTGCTGGACTGGGAGGACAGCATGAAAATGCTTTGAGATTTCTGATTGAAGATATGGCTGGTCATTGTCCTGATGGACCTTCGGAGGATCTCACAAGGCAGCAATGAGGTGAGTTACCTAACATGCAGTCCCATTGAAGGAAATTCATGTCACAGCTTGACCGGTCGACTGGCTGCACTCATGCAGCCTTTTTATCATTTCCTCAGTCCCAGACAAGCAGGCATGATGTTCCTGGATGTGTTGTGCCTGTTTCCACCAACATATTGGTGAAAGAAACCCTTGCAGCTTCACAGACAAGGTTGCAAGATGAGGAGGTCCCAGCAGATATGTGGTTGAAGCTGCAGGTTTGGATGCCAACCTGTCTCATTGATCATTGGGTAGATGTAATGTTTTTGAAAACTGGCTGCAGTTCAGAGGCAGACCCAAGTGTGCAGGGGCCTGCTGACATTGATTTGACAAGTGATGACCCACCTGACATCATTGATCTCACTTCTGAAGATGACTAGACTAGTGCAGATGTCCTTTTTGCTCTTCATCACTTTTGTTAGCAATTGTACATTGTGTTTTTTGTGTGTATATGTGTGTGTGGGTGTGAAGCAAGCTAGCATTCATAACTATGTAGATGATCAAACATGAACTTGAACATGAACTAGGCACAGTGACAGGTTCTACCACATGCAAAGCAAGGGTTAGTTCCAGGACAGTTAGGATTTATGAGTTCCTCTCTCTCATGATCTGGATTGTCATTCCATGACAAGAGATACTTGAAGATTGTGCTTGGATTGTCAAAGTTTTCAGTCCATCCCCCCCATGCACAGATCTGGCGGAAAGACCACTTCAAGACTGTGTGCAGGTACTGGCAGCCTTCACGATGGAAGAAGTGGGTCCCATATGGTCTAGGATCAACACCAATGTCAAGCAGATTGTTGTGAAAACACTCAAGAAAGGCAGTTGATGTCTAGGTTGTGATCCTCAAGTTAGTCTTGAAACAGCAAGCAGAAAGACCCATATTATACCATCAGTGGGGTTGACACTCACTCCATCTGAGCCAATCCACTTTCGAAAGACAAAGCCATCAAGTTGTTCATTCTGCTGCTGTGACATAATCCACCAGATTGCAAATACATGAAGAGGACATATCCATGATCAGTGATGATCTGCATAGAGGTAAAAGGGAGCAATATCTAAAAAATGAGGAGGTCAAATGGATAAGCAGAGTTCAGGACATTGGTGTACTAATCATACCTCCATACTAGTGTGTCTTGTGAAATGGAAGATTGAGCTGGATGCAGAAGTGCTCTGGCCTGAATGTCAATCCCTGAACAAGTTGCTCTGAAGTGGCATTCTGCCAATGACCATCAACAGAGAGATCTCTGATCTGAAATACCACATCAGCCCAAGTAATCCTGAGTGCCTCATCAAAGCATAGCAAGCAGAGCAATGAGACAAGATAGAGCAAATAGAGCATCATTCTAATGCATTATCCAGCCCACTCAGATAGATCCTCTGCCTTGTATTTTCATGATATGGGCCCATATTCCTTGGGTTTTGTTGTGTTGGCAAAATCAAAAAGCTACTTCATTATTGCCATGTCCATGGCTTGAGCACTGGTAACAGCCTCACCAGAGCAGATCTTTGAGAAAGGGAGATCAAAATGAATCACAGAGAAAGGAAGGGAAAAATATAAGCAAACCTTGTGGTGGTGAAGACTGACCATGTACTGACAACAACAGCCAAGGAATGATTACCAATGAATTTGTCTGAAATTGTTGGATGCTCCATCCACTGTTGTGTTCCCAAACCATAGTCACGTGAAAATTTGTGGCTGATTGCAGCTCTCATTTTCTGAGCTGTACCATATGTTGAATGGGAATCATTAGGAAGCTTTGCCTTTCCTGTCCAAATATTGGTTTCATCACATCTGATAGCACAAATGAGAACATTTGTACACTGGGACCAGTTTGACTTACTTGTGCATGATCCAGAATGCAATCCATGTTGGAAAGTCAGCAGGTATGTTGGGAAAATAAGCCTCAACCTTCTCAGAAGATTTTACCTTGCCAATGATTACAGCAAAGTCTTTGAACTGATTCCAGTAGCTGGATTGCATATCACTAAAGCTTTGCATAGGTTACTATGGGCAAATGGCTTACTTTGTATCATCTGACAGTGTTATGTCAACAATGACACCCTTTAAGGCATCCTTGAGATTGGAAGCAAGGAGATCCAACTTGAAATTGTGACTATCATGATGCTGCACCAAAGCTGAGTCAGATACTAAATCAACCTGCTGTTATATTGTTGGCCAGTCATCTAGCAGATCATCTGAGCCTGCATTTCAGTCCTGGAGCATTCCCACTTCAACTTCCCTGTTGACCTCAAACCCATTGACAAGTGACTCAATTTCTTCTGCCTGGTCCTCAACAGCAGCATCCAAGCTAACAGCTGTTTGGGACTTGCTGAGATGGGATAGAGCCCTGGCAATAGTCTCCTTGAGTATTCCTACAGACGTTGAGCTGTTTCAACTTGTAGTAGTGGTGAGTGAATGAGTGCTGTGGTGAGAGCATGAGGACAGACTACAGTCACTGAACACATATTATGAAATACAGCATTACACTACTTGAGCTGCATGGGCCATGAAACCCAACACATCAACATGATGGTGGAACTGGCTGCACCAACATCAGAACTAGCAGTAGTCTCAAAGAAGTTTGACCTGCCAAAGCCTAGACAAACCTTTGTTCTGGGTGTCAAGCTTAAAATGATTGAATTTATCGTGTGTGTAACCTTTGTACCAGTACTCTTGACCCACAGAGCTGACAAGCCCATCATCAACCCAGGACAAACAAGACAACAAAAAGAAGCCTTCAAGACCAGTTATACTTGTATGGGCTCCCTGCCACAGGCTCAAAAGTAAACCTGCTTGCATCATTGCAGAAATTTGCCCATGATCAGGATGCTCAGATGTCATGAGTCTCACACAACCTCTGAGTGTTATCCACTGAATTGACATTGCTTGCAGCCTCTTCCAGCCCATGAGAAAGCAAAAACACAATGTCCACAACAGTTGCTCCTCATTGTCCACAAAACAGATCATGGCGCAATTTGGGAAGGCTGGAGATGAGAAAGTAATAGCCTATAAATGCAAGAAAAGTGTGAATCATGTCCAGCATGCGCTTACCAACCAGGATCATGCAGTGAACAGCAAATGGGTGAGTTTTGAAGTGCAGCAGTGCAGCAGCTATTGCTTACCATTCACTAATGATGGCAAGCCAGGCCAACATGATCCTTGAGGCTCTAGGTGTCAACAAAGATCAAAGTCCTGCCTCACCAATGAAACAGAGGTGCATGCAGAATGTTGCCCTTGGCAATGTGGCTCAGAGCAATGGAAATGGGTCAGGAATGGTGACAACAACTGACAACTCACCAGACATGCAAGGATTTCCCATAATTATATAATCACTAACCTTATCTCATTGCTACTACAGGAAGGGCTCACCGTGAGGATGTGGTGTCTCAAGTGCAAGCTCAACCATGGCCTTCTCACCATAATGGACCAAGTTGACAACATGCATGACACCCTCTCTGCTCAGATCCAGTCATCAACTTTGGCCTCAACTCCAACCACCACATCCTCAGATGCCACCAGCTCACTCCAAGTCCCTCCATGCCAACAAGCAGGCACATCTGGACCCTCAAGTGTTTTGGACCTGCAAGAAAGCATGCCTGCCTAGGTCCCACTGCATGAAAAGATGACCATTCACATTCCAGCCACTGGACCAGCCTTGGATCACACTGAAATCCACCAAGAATCCATTCCAGCCAAGTTTCTGGGCATCGCCCACCCTATACTGAGTTCACATATGATGTCCGTCACATCCTGGACCCACCTGCCATCAATTTTTCAAATGACATTGACCATCTTTTCTGTGAGTGGGAGATGTCAACCCTTCTTGTCATCAATGGCCATGGGATCCCCATCAAGCACTGGGAACAGTTCTACAAGAAGGCTGTGGGAGCAAAAAAGACTGCTTGATGTTACAGCTCAATGCCTACACTGTTACAAATGTAATGGATACCTCTCTTTTTCTTTCTCCCATCATGTCACCTTCCCTCAACGCCATTGACCATCCCGCTCGGGATATCTAAGCAGACATACTTCCAGACCTAGACATTCCCCAATTCTTATGGGATGAGGTATTCAACTCCTCACTACTCCAAGAGTAGCCATCTCCTCACTCACCTTAGACATTCATCTCACCTCCCCTCGGCTCCTTTTCATTTCACTCTATTTCATTTCAGTTCCTTTTGGACCCTTTACTCCTAAGTCAAATTCTCTCATATTTGACTCATATCCAATTTACCATATTTTATATTCACTCTCATTTCATATTCATGCT
>QFEF01001487.1:0-23043 GCA_003316035.1 Neoboletus subvelutipes
ATGCCAAGACCTGTCCATGTTCATCGTACAAAAGGCATGTCGGTACTTTTCGAAACGTCTCAAACGAGCCTGGCCAACGCAAGATCTGCTGGATAGTACCGGATGCAATCCGTGCAGACGCATACGCCTTGTTGTTTTCAAATTCAAAAAAGCCCCGTCAATCCAATTACCCCTAAACGAGATGGGGTCTGCCATCCTTACTCACCACGCCGGAAAATGTAGTTCCTAGGAAGGGAGAGGAACACACGTCAACATCCACATCCGGGAAACAAGCCGCAGTCGAGAACGTACCAAAGTCGATAGATATAGACATGCGACCCTCGTCCGGAGGCCCGCCGTACTCGTTCCTGGGTAACGAAGTGACCGTGTGTGTCATGGAAGCCGCGAGGGACGGGGAAGTCGAAGCATGTCGAGCTGGCGCGTGGACGGGACTGGGTTGGTACAACGGCGTCGGTATCGCCACATGGCTACCCCGACCGAAAGCGTCGTATGCTATGTTGGGTGGTATCATCTGCATGCCTTGATGGATGCTTCCTGGTGGTGGGGAGGGCGACCCATGGCCCCACTGTTGAGCGCCTGCCCCCCCTTGGGCTAATGGGTGAAAGCTCAGTGGAGGTGGTGATGGGCCGGTGGGCGTTAGCAGCGCTGGCTTTTCATAAATCTGCGCTGCCGCCTGCGGGGTCGGTTGTTGTTGAACGACGCCTGTCGTTGGCTGCTGCGGTCGGTTGACATATTGATCGTCCTTGTGAACTGATTCGCCGCAGCATCCCATGGTTGAGTTGAGCAGGGGAGTGAGGGAGGGCGAGAGGGCGACGGCGGCGACGACTTTGAGCTAGTTTTGAGTAAAAAGATGCAATGCATGCACCACGACGACCACCCCTCCAGAACGGGGTGGTGGGCGCTTGGAGGACGAAAATGGCAGTGCGTGGGCCGTGCCTGAAGCGAGAGCGCTAATGATGACCTGACCCTCAACCGACCCTCATATCGCGCTCGACGTCGTGAGCTGTAATGACGCGACGCTGCGACTGTCAACTTGAAGGGATGTTCACAGGTCGATTTTGTGAGGACGACTGGGATGGTGGTCCGTGAGATCGTGCTTAGATTCAAATGCCATCCTAGACAAGGCGCATCTGTGCACGAGGGATAGCACGTCTTGCAACACACACGCACACCCTCTCCCAGTCCCAGGACCAGCTCACAGCACGCGCACGCGCGCATGGTACACAACAACCTCGACCACACACGTCACATAGCAAAAATATCAGCGTTGACGTGCTTGTCGGTCATCGTGAATGCAAGCCCAAAAAGGAAAAACAAAGCCGACCTGCAACGCGTTGATGCTGGAGTCCTTTCGAGATGGGACCACGGGAACGTGTCTTGATGTTCTCATGAGATTCACGCTGTGCTGCCACTCCATACGACAATCGGCCGATCGGCCAACTGCCCCTGTGAGCCCCTCGAAAGGGATCCATCAACGGGAAAAACGGAGAAACGCCGCCCAAAGTGCGCAGGCGAAACGGAAGCGAAAACCGGACCAGTTATTCAGCCTACCAAGGGCCGGGAAATTTCACCGTCCGGAGTGCCTTGCGGATACCCTGAATGGTGGATCGGCACCGCGTGAAAAGAAAGAAAAAAGTGAAATAAATTCATCGCCAAATCGCCAGGTTCGGCTGCAGCCACAAAGGCGTGCAAGCTCCCACCACCCACCGACGGCTGCAATGATCGGTCATTAGTGAAAAAGAATAGCACCGACCGTTCCCACAAAGGGTCAGTCCGAAATCGTAGGCGATGGTGGGCGCATTCGTCACCGGAAGCGTCTTTTGGTACCAAGGCGTGGCAGGCGTGGGCACGTCTTCCCGCAAAGACGGAATGAAATCAATCGGTGGGAGTAGAACACAACGAAACGCCGTGTACAGGTTCAGCTGGGAAGGATCTCCCCATCAGGCTCACGCAGCAAACAGAAAAAATAAAATAAAATAAAAGTTGGAGAACGCAAAAGGGTCGGACCATATGGACTCACCGCTGCCCTGTCAGTGATTGGTTCGGAATGGCCGTGGTCCGCGGGCATAGGTTGGGGAGGCGAGGAAATCCCGGGTCCATGGCACCCGTCCTTCATTATACCCTGGATGGCACTCCCCCTCGGAACTGACAGGATCCGATCCACCAACAGCACCGTCCTTGCAACAAACGTTCCACCATAAACTCACCACAATTCGCGAACGGAAGGTCTCCGTCTTTCCGCGAAGGTTTTGAGTCCGATCCAAAAATTTCAAAGTCCCCGAACCGACTACACGGCGCTTCCCGTTTCGCCCGACTCCAAAATCTCGACGTTCAACTCCAATGGCAGCGTCCAAGTATGCTCAGAAACTCAAAACTATCGCAGCTGCATGGCCCACAGACCCATTCCGCCCAAACATGCAGCTGAAAAACTTGCTCGAGTCGCTCTCGACGCACCCACGTCTCTCCCCAGACGCGGTACAGTCCGCGAGAGTGTTGTTGGAGAACGGGGTGCAACATAAGGTGAGCCCATCCTTTCGTTGGCTTTTTGCAGTCCGTCGTTCTCAAGATGGTGTTACGCAGTACCCTCTGTCTAAAAAGACCTTGGAGCCGGCGTCGATGCCCAAACACTATGAACGTCTACTCCAAGGGTACGAGAGGAGCGCAAAGGGTATCCGACGACCGTGGTGGCAGGTCTTCTTCGGCATTTGGAGATAAACCCGAGTCATTGTGTACCCAACGTTCGCCGTCATGCATGAGTATATATCCTCTTTCGACTCGGCGTATGGTTGACATATGCCTGACATCGTGCGTTCGGTGATTCGAAACAGATGAACATATAAATATCTCATTCAATGCGGGTCAAATAATAGAAGATGTTACCAGGCATCTTTTCTGGATGGTTCCCCCACCATAACCTGATGCGTTTCCTGATCGCCGCCCGTCCATCCGGATCCCAAAAAGTCGCAAGAGAAAACAGATCCATTTCAAATCCCAAAGTGATATCAAAAGCTGATGTCAGTTCCTTATTCCGTGGCCCACGTTCGGTTGGATCTTTTGATCTCGGTTCATACATGCCCTTTCGTCGGGGGATCAGCCTGAACCCAAAGCTGTTCGTCAACCATGTGCGTCGCATTCAAGTGATGATGACGTAGGATTCGATGGAACTTGAAACCATATTCAAATCGATCTGCCCGTCACGAGTTCAAGCAAAAATAGTCATACTCGACGCCGCCTTTCTATTTAATACCCTAGTGTGAACCCGTTCGGCACGTTCCTCGTAACATCAACTGTCATCCAAAATCTCGTCTTCACCTTTCGCGGCCTATACGCACATCGCGCGAACGCCAAGTCAGCGATTTCGTCCATACAACTTTCGGTCGCACCGACCTTGTCAATCAAGTCTTTCCGCTTCGCTCTCGCCTTGCGCTGAACCTTGACGTACTTGGCCAGAGGGGAGTCCTCGATCTTCATGTCTGCTTCCCACCTCTCCACGTCTGACAATCTCCCAGGGCCAAAGCTGACACCTTTTCGCTTCTCTTCCATCCATTTCGCACTCTCTTCAACACGCTCCACCAGTCCCTTGACCACGCCCACTTCTTTCTGTGTGCCACCTTTTGATTTCGATTTGGCACTCTTGACCGTTTTGCGGAGAGACACCACGATTGGGACGGTGATCTCGGGAAAGGCGATGCTCCTATGAACGGGTGCGCTTATCAGCCACTCGGCTAGGGTGAACGTCGCTTCATCTACGAGGCCCTCCGTGTACACGCGCGTCTTGAGGTACTGCGCCGGCGCGCGGATGTTGGAATCAAAATCAAGAGGGCGAAGCGTCGACGGTTTGGGTTTGCTGGACGAAGTAAGCTGCGATGAAATGATGGGGAGCAGGTACGGCGTAAGTGGGATGTAGGTGTTCGTGTGGCGTGACAGATGGAGCATCGATCGAGCCATGTGTAGATGGAAGGGATACGAGCGTGCGTTAGATATGAGCCTGAAAGTGTGTTACAAGACTCCATATGCGAGCAACAATGAATCTTACTTGACCGCACCCAAGCTCACTTGAACCAGTGGGTAAATGAGAGACTTGAGTTCGCTCTCTTTCCCTCGTTCCACCTGCGCTTCTGTGCTACATGCCCTAGCCAGAACGAGGGCCCAGAAGTCGACAGAATGCACATACTGCCAGTTGTATACTTGCCGGTATGCGTCCTGAGGACATGAATCCAGTCAGGGCAAGCGGGAAAAGCGAGGAATCACAGTCAACGACGCGCCTTTGTTTTTGTTTTCATGCTATTCCTGAGATGAATCGCAAGCTGCCTTATGTATCCAAACGCATGCTGATACGCCGTCGCATGGTCCAAGCAGAAGATCTCGGAAGCAGAATTTTTCATGAGATTGATGGAAGGCAACTTGTGCGAACTCGTTGATTTCGAGGAGCGTACCAACTCAAGGTAGGTGCTCTACGATGGTCATGAGCGATGGAATCGTGCACGAGAACAAGACTCCAACCTTCATGACAAGGTCCAGCATGGAATCGTCAGCGGCGTTTGCAAGCATCCTGATCGCCAAGAACGCGGCTATCCGTACGCTGTCTTCTCCTGAAGACCAAACATTTAGACATTGCTGTAAATGTTTTCCTAATTATCGCGGGTTCGTTAAGAGCTTGAAATAACTATACCTTTAGATACGCCTTGACTGCCTTCCGACTCGTGGTCACATACGGTAGGATCTTTGCGCTTTCTGCAAAGGCAAGCTGAAGCATCTCGTTGTCGGTAAGCTGCGGGATCAGGTGGACGACATTGTTGAAGTATGATAGGATGAGCTTCTGCAGGGCCTTTTGTTTTGTTGTTTGCATAGGTGGTTTACTACACATAATGAATGAAACATACGACGAAGCAACGAGCGCACGTGTCACGTACTATTTTCCATTGGAAAGAGTTTTGTAGGGGATATGATGGACGAGAATGACTGGGGTGAATTTAAGAGCGGTGGTGACGAGCTTGTTGTACACTGAAAATGGGTTGTGGGCGCAGTACTACGAAGCGAGGTTCGATAACGACTTACTCGCTGAGCTGTCGATACGCCAAACAAGGACTTGATTGTCCTCATTCATATGTGCGGCAGACCGGAATGCGATCAAGAGTTTTCTCAAGGCGCGCAAGGAACGGTACTAGAGAATCTATCAGTGGAAGTCAGCATCGACGCAAACACAGGGGAAGGCTTACATTGAGCAGAGCCTTTTGCCATCCACGTAGGATGTCTTTTGTGAGGATAGGTAGTGTCTCGCTCTCCATTTCAACATCCTCCTCCTCTTCATCGTTCTCATCATCAGCCGCGTCTTCGGGATCAAACTCGAGCAACTCCTTGTCATTTTCTTGAAGGTACTTGTAGAACTCGGGGTCCTTCTCCGCCAACTTGGAAAGTTCGTGCATGTGCGCGAAGCCCTCGTCTGGCAGTACAATGTTTGTGGTGGACGGTCATGCCGCTGGAGAGACAGACATACCTTCCAAATCATCGACTGAAGCAAACGACTTGTCGTCCGCAAAGTCATCCTCCTCGTCCTCGTCCTCTGCATCAGAATCCTCCTGGTCCATGTTCATCTGCGAAAACCATGAGTGTTGGTAGTCAATTCATAATCTGTGTCATACATCTCCGTCGTCAGAATCGTTCTCCATGAATCCAGCTCCGAGGAAGTCGTCCACGGTCATCCCCTTGACACTAATAGGAATACGCACGTCAGCACACAGACCCTAGTACCATAGCATTTCATGTACGAACTCGGTCTTCTCGTTCTCCTCGTTCTCTTCCACATCATCCCGTTCGCTACCGTCGTCGTCGTCTTGTACCGGTGCTTTATCTTTGCCTTTTCCTTTCGCACCGCGTCTGCCCTCGATTCGCTTCTTGATCTGTTGGTGCTTCTTCCTCGACTGGATCGTTTTCTTGAGTTGGCCGCTCGATGCAAACTTGCGCGTAGCCTTGGTCGCTTTCCCCATGACGAGTCTTGCCGTCCAACTTTTTTTTTTTTGGTACTCTTGTTGGTACTGAACTGAAACGACCAAACCTCGATTAGGAAAGTCTCCTGGTCTTGTCTACCGCCATGACAGACGTGCTCAGCGCCGCAGAGAGCCTCCTCACCACACACGTCGACCTCGTCGCGCGCGTTCGCGACGTCCAGCGAACCAACCGCCGTCAACTCCGCGTGCTCCCTTCACCACCCCAAGATCTCCTCAAACTTCCACTCATCCCATCGCCGTCGCCATCACCATCGCCATCACCCCCATCATCACCTCTACTCCCACCACGCCCGAAAGCGCCTCAAAGACCAGACCTTCCACCTGCCAAACGTGCGCGACTCGCACGTTACCACAATTATGTCCCCGAGGAAGAGACGATCCGTAATGACTATTCTCAGAGGTACGTCGACAGCGGCGAGTGGCCACAGAACTGGGTCGTCGGAGCAGAACTCGAACGGCGCTTCGAGGAGTAAGTCCCCCCTCGTTTTGACATCGCTCACAACGCCCTTCACACACACACACATACACATACGCACCCTCTACCCTTTCCGTGCGTGCCGTATTCGCATTAGATATCCAAAGCAACAGCGTTTGCTCAATCTCAAGAAAGAATCTGTCGATACGCACGCAGCGCCGTCGTGCTATCTACCATTGCAACAGCTCCCTTCACTACACCCATACAAATTTGACGTGGTCCTCCTCGACCCTCCGTTCTCGTCCTCATTCGGCTGGAACGAGCTCCAGGAATTTCCAGTACCCTCTCTCGCCGCGGATCCATCCTTCGTCTTCATGTGGGTCGGCAGCGGCGCAGGCGAGGGCCTCGAGCGGGGTCGCGAAGTCCTCGCAAAGTGGGGCTACAGAAGATGCGAGGACGTCGTCTGGGTCAAAACCAATGTCCACTGCAACCGCGGCCCAGGCGTAAGTGTTCGCACCAACATCCCGCTCGTTTTAATTCCCAAACCGATTCCTCACCGTTGATCATACCACATCCATAGACAGATCCGCCCACGACGTCCTTGTTGACCCGGACCAAACAACATTGCTTGATGGGCATCAAAGGCACCGTACGGCGATCCACCGATAGCTGGTTCGTGCACTGCAATGTCGGTACGTCGCCACCCCTGCTGCGCTTTTATCGTCCCCGAGTTGCTGTGTTGAACCCTATTGCCCCTGGTCATCTTGGATTACCAGATACGGACGTGATCATCTGGGAGGGTGATCCCTCAGATCCGACCCGCAAACCCCCAGAAATGTATACCCTCATCGAAAACTTTTGTCTCGGAACCCGCCGACTAGAAATCTTTGGTCGCGCTCGTTCCTCCCTCCGACGAGGCTGGGTGACCGTCCTCGCCGAAGGGGAACACGAACACGTCCGCGACCGTGCATCGCACATTCCCGACGGTGCACGCCCATGGGAAAAAGACAGTTGGGAGGAGATCAGTAAGAAACTGGCCGCGCTCGGAGGCGGCAAGTGCGTCGTGCCCAACACACAAGAGATCGAAACCTTGCGCCCTAAATCGCCGGTCCGGTCCGGTGCTCTCCCAGGTGGAGGCGGTGTCAGCGGTGGCGTCGGCGTAGGTGTCAGCGGGGGCGTCCCTGTCGCCCTGGGGCCACCCCGGCCCGGGCGGCCAAACATGCCTCAAAATCAAGCGGCGGCGGCGGCGCAGAACCAGATGCTCGTTTCGCCGATGATGGGCATGGGAATGGGAGGCATGGGTATTGGGGTTGGGATGCCAGTGGAAATGAGCGGATGGCCGGGAATGGGAATGAATGTGAATATGAATATGGCTGGGCTGGGGATGGGGAACATGAATATGCCGATGATGGGGATGAACATGGACGGAATGGCAGCCGCTCCGTTTCATCCCCCTGGACAGGGTGCAATGGGCCAATTGGGTCTCGGTTCCATGTGGATGGGTGGTGAACATCCGGAGGGAGTGGTGTGGGAGGGTGGGATGGGCGACGGGATGATGATGAACGGGATGGGGATGGGCAACATTGGGATGGGAGGGATGATGGGGGGCATGAACGGGATGGGCATGAACCAATGGACTCAGCCAGGTTACGACGGTTTTCAATGATGTCTTTACGTATTGGCAAAAATCGTCATGTTCATTGTCATTCCAGAATCCAGAACCCCAGGGTACGAATAAAATGGAGAAAACCTAATGGGTATGCGTATATGCCGTGAATATAGTGAGGGAGATGTAGAATTAAGGTATGATGTATATACTCTACGAAGGAGAACGAGATAACAAAAGACAATAATGCAACGAGGTGTGAAAGCCCCATGCGATCAACGGAGAGGCAGGAGACGAATCGACGACCGAAAGCCAAGAAAGTGGATACATCGAAAGCTGAAACAAAAATTTGCAAGCCGGAAAAATAACTTGGATCGTTAGTCACGTCACCCGACGTCTATCCGGAAGCTCATCACTTGGGGTAGGTATGCTGATCCAGCGAGATCGAGGATGTGTACGTCGTCATAAACTTCGTGTCCATTGAACTGTATCACCTCATAAGTTGGATCTCGTGACGGACAAACGGAAAACCAAACTGACCCCTCCAAACATAAACACTCTGCTGTCCGCAAGGAGGGTGACATGGTATCCCCTTGCACTCGGCGGTTTACCGCAGACCGGACGAGTCTCGTACTGGAGGTTTACTAGAAAGAACGAACGGAAAGAACTAGTCAGCATGCGGTCGACCGGGCATGTCCAAGCAAAAAAGACACACCAAGATTGTAGAAAAGGATGTCGGGGCTGTAAGTCGTCCCATCGTGACCACCAACGATGAAAAGATACGAGCCGACCAGCGTCGAGGTGTGCGATAACCGACGATGAGATAATGTCAGCGACACCCGCGTCCACACCAACGAATCTATGTCAACAGACAACGATCATTCAGGGAGCAAGAAGATCTAAGAGTGTACTATACCCAAATTCAAGCACCAGACGTCCGAGAAGCACTCGCGACCATCACTACCACCCACGATGACCATGACGTTTCCGACCAGGTTGGCCGTATGATAACCCCTTGGTGTTGGAAGTTCGCCTTTTGTTTTAATGAAGGTCCATTTCAAGCCCTCATTACCAACCCCACGGAGCGAGGTATCCAGACGGGATACATCCAGTGTCCACAAGTCATTGAGTGCGGTCAAACCATTCCCCCCTCCGAAGACATAAATTTTGTTGTTATACAGTACGGCCGTATGCGCACGTCTCGGTGCTGGATGGAGAGGATCCGCCTCTGGGTCTGAGGGTGGAGGTTGCGACTGGGCCGGAAAGGTCGGAGCAAACCATCGTCTGGTGATCGTGTCTAGGATATAGGTGGAGTCATAATACACAGGACCTTGTCCGCCACCAAAGATGACGATTTTACGCTCAACCAGAGTTGCGGTATGTGCACGACAAGGGGGAGGAATCTCGCCCAACGACTCTGGGTGAGACCACTGCATCGTATCTGATTCGAGATCTATGAGTGGGACTGGGACCACGAAGGGATGGCGATTTACCTGTGTCAAGGCAATAGATGTCTCTCCAACAACCCTTGTCATCACAACCACCAAACACCCAAGCGACGTTATCAACGAGTGTGACGGTGTGCGCACGCATGTTGTGCATTGGCAATGTTCCATGGACAGGTGCACGTGACCAATACATGTTGGTAGCAGGAGCGATGGGCACATCGTCACTGTGAGGCAGTCGAGGGTTCGTACGAATCCGCTGCTCGCGTGTGTTGCGATGGTGTTTTCCATCTTTTGCAGATGGGGACGACGGACGACGTTTGATGGACTGGGCTGGCTCTGCTGGTGGGGGAGCGTTAGAGACATGACGGAGTGACGATGATTTTCGCGATGCGGTGATGCGAGGTGTGCCTGGCGCGGTGGGGGTTGGTGTGGGAGAGGACGGCCCTGGTTGCGCGGTGAGTGCGGTTGGATTGGGAAGCTGTGGGTTGTTGAAGGTGGAGGTCGACGCGGTTGCCTGGTGGGCCGGATGGAGGTACGGCGAGCGCGACTGTGCAGTGAGTTGTGTCTGCGAGGCAGCGCGAAGGTCGTCGTTTATGGAAACGCTGGTCATCGTATCGAAGTCTTCGTCGGGGTTGTCGAGGGTGTTTAAAAGTGACGACGTCGCGACGGAGCTTGAGATTGTGCCCGGGTTTTGTATTCGCGGCCATACGCGGCTTGCCATCGCAAGGCAAGGGTGATGGTGATGAGCGTGGGAGGATCCAACCACATCTCGGCAAAACTGTCCAGGGGCGGTTCGTATTAAAATGCTTGGTACCTCGCAGGTGTTCTTACTTGCGAGCATTCCCCCGAGTTCTCCTATTGACTTGATGACAAAAATTTGATATTTTAATCCAGATTTTGTGTATCAGAACCCACATGTTTTACAAAGATACTCTGGACGAGTGAGCGTTCATGTTCTGTTGCACCTATAGACTCAATGGGACCACCACAACTCCGTCAACCGATACTGACATTCCTAGGACAGACCATTCACGTCGACACAGCAGAGGAAATTTTCGCGGGACCATGATTGACTAGTACTAAAGCGTCTTACGTGCTTGTATGGCAGTGTTTATGGACGGTAGACAGTGGCACGAGATACATGCGTTAATGATGTACAACGAAAACCAATCTCCAAAAAGAAAAAAGCACGCATCGATGCGACGTGGTTTAGTAGCCATGCCTGGGAGACAGGGTCGCAAGGCGAGGACTATTGGGCCCCAGCTTGGCAGACAGACCGCGCGGCGATCTATCATACCCACGTGGTGAATGGCCCGCAGGGGAGAGTAACGAGGATTGTCCAGTGTTGGGGCCAGCGCGGTCTAGATCCTTGTGGAGACCCCCAAGAAGGATCTTCAACATGTACTCGGTGTCAAATGCACCATACGCAGGGTCGTATGGAGTGCTGTCAACAATATCCTGCCAAAGATTGAGTAATCATCCGTATATGCAAAAAACGGAATAACATACCCTGATCTTGTAACGGTTCACGAGGTGGTCGTCAAGTGTGTGCAGCAGCTCGGAAGCAGCTGGGTCTGTGCCGATTTGCACGAATTGAATCCCGAACATGTCATGCTTTACGTGATGACGGTCAAGACGATGCGCTGTATCAACGATAATTCTCTCGAGATCCGGTTGGTCAGCTGTGCACGTAAGTCGTCAATCATGAGCAACAGCTAACAGACACATATAAGACCACAGCCTACTTGGAAGACCATCAGTGATCACCACGATAGTGATCGGCTCATGTGTAGAACGCTCATGCTCGATAAGAGGTAGATAATGGTTCATGATCTGGCCGAGCTTGCCACCAGTCGGGGTGTCCTCGCCTGGGGAGTGGGTTGCGATCACATTTCTGCGTGTGTATGTAAACGACACATACCTTCGGGCAGAACTCGGTTAAACAAGGCGTTTACCTCTGCCCTCGACTACATAACAATTATTTCAATCGACGTCCTTATGGAGCGAGGGAAGACAAAATCACCTGCATGTTTGGAGCATAGTCATCCCCGTGCATGAAGTGAATATCAGCGCCTTTTGATCCGTATTGGTTAGCGATGTCCACGATGCCAGCAAGAGCCTCCCGGGCTTGCTCCCAGAGGTTACCCTCCTGCATCTGGTACGGAGAGTCAACAGATCGTCTAAACCTGCCAACAAACCTACTTACAGACATCGAATCGTCGATGACGATGACAGTCTTGATCTCACTGTGGTGGGTCAAGAGAACGAGAATGGACTATGAGAAGGACACGCACGCCAATCTTCTAAGACCTGCCTCTCTGTCGGACGGGATATCAGAACAGTCGGGGATGAATCGCGGTATATCAGTCTCGACGAGGGTTGTGTTGAACTGGTCCACCTCGGTAACGCGGAATTTTGATTTGTGCGATGCTCTTGCGCGCTGCTGAGCAAGGACGACCGTACCCTGAGAAAGAACGCCTTCGGGTTCTGCATGAGGGAAACCCCAGCGAAGCTGTGAAGCGCAAACAAGCACTTCATAGTTGGCGATCTGTGGTCAACTTAGCTCGAGTTCTTCGGTGCATACAAGAGGTGCATACAATGTGCTCTTTGCCGGCATACCCAATGACAGCTCCGGCGAATTGGGGACTCGCTTTACCGATGTCTACCAATCAAGGTCTCGAGTCCACAGGCCAAATAGTGCAGTCACCAACTACTCACGAAGATTGCCCTCCAAAAGAGCGCGGGCGACGTACAAGGTGCATCCATTGCGATCTTCCCCGAAAGGAACAGCATTGTCTGGGATCTCGTTACCCTCGGTCAGGACCTGGATATTGGCATCCAACATGAGTTCAAGATCGCTATGATATGAAGACAAATCATACCCAAACCAGAGGGACTGGAGAGCCATGTCTTTTGAAGTGTTCAGTGCTTCTGCGGGCAGCTTCGAGCCACTCTTCCTTTTGAATCACAGCGCGGTGTTCCACTACCAACGGGGTGATAGGTCTGCTACTGTACTCGGGCCTCGTCCTCTGAGTTGTATACTCTGCGGACGCGGACAAGGGTGAAGATTTGGCTCCAAAGGAAGGATGTTTCTGATGTGGAGACTTACGCCCTAAAGACATGATGATGGAAGTGGCGCGAACTGAGAGTGGGGTTCACTAACACGCACATCATCGACGTTTTATACCTCGCTGAGCCACTCAGACGGAGATCCCGATAGCCGGATATAACTCACTGTATCAAACACGATACCGTCATCTATAATACCCCGTGATGCCAAATGGGCGTTGATGAGTGTACAAAAGTGGAAAGAAAGAATTCAGCGTTGTGAACGCGTGCAAGCAAAGTCGTAAAGGTGGCCCTACATCGGCCAGGAACGATGAGGATGAATCATTTTGCGCCCAATCGGCACAATTCACTGTTCGCTTCCGCCTAGAATGGTAAATTGACCTTAATACTACATACTGCGCTTGTCAGTGGTGTGGGGACCGAGGAACGAAAATATGTTAATAGATCAGCATGCACACACCTTGGCATTTACCTCAATGCCATCAATTGAGCGCCTCAGGTGATTTCTGTTCGCAGCGCAACGTTGCAATTGATGTTGAGATGTTCTAGGCCCATGAGCTAACAGCTTCCGCTTGAGGGGGTCATCGGAACTAGCCGTGCATTCCTTCCCCTTCGCATTTCTGTATACGGGTGTGATCGAGCTTCAGAAGGCGAGGATGTGTAGTCATTGATACCCCCACACCGCAAAGTCGCATGCTGCCAACGACGAGGCAATCAGTACACTTTGATTCATGTGGTTACCAAGGAAGCATTCATTTTGAGTGGCGGATGGCCTGGTATCTGGTAACCCGGTTGCACGCGTCTTGTTCGGGGCGGTGTAATAGAATGCAGAGTCTGAAATGAGACCTGCGTCACGGTATGTGCTACGGTGACTCTACGTTTCACGACCAGTCATTGAAAATACTGCAGCGACGGATGATCTGCGCTACACTAGGTTGGAGATAGGGTACAGAAGCCCACTGCCCTTGATTGTTCGCGAGGACATGGAGTTGCAGCGTGTACTGTCCACCGCTCGGGTCCCTGAAACGTGCTCATCGTATGCGACGCATCTGAACCCTTTGCCCTCCACCCTTTGCCCCTCCATTCACCTTCACTGACCCCAGTTGATTGCCGTCGATAACTTGGAGAGGACAATTGGCTGCCACACTTGACGCCCATCCAACCATGTGGCAAACCTTTCGCTCCACCTGACCACACTTCCCGCGCGTAATGTGGGTTGGTGAGTGGCCATTGTCAACCCAGCTCACTCTGACGTCTCAGTCGACTATTTCCGCTGTGCATGTGGCATCGATTCGACCACGTCAACGAGAGGGCGTATCAAATCGCCATTTCGAAACGATTCTTCTTTTTCTCCGACCGCCTCGCACAGTTGGTTTCTGCACCTGCCCTACAGGAGTAAGTACTGTCCTCGAGGTTACGATAAGTTGTTCTTCACCTCCCCTCCCTCCCCACACTGTCTGCGCCGCTTGTGTTTTGGCTACCCACCCGTACCTGGATGTGGCCAGCCTTGATCGCCACCACTCGGATGTTCTCATTTCGACTGGCGGAGTATACATGTCCGCGGATAACTTTTACACATCTCGTCCTATGCGCTCTCCCAGAAGTACGGTGAACGTTTGTTTCATCCCCGAACTGGAGGTATCGCTATCCCTCTTCGCCCGAAAAGGGTGTTTTGTCGTCCTGGTTGAAATGTGAAATCTGCAGTGTTCTGTCCCGCCGTGTGTTATTGTTATTTTTAAATGTAACCTTTTTACCGGTTGCCACAGTAAATTATGAGATAAGATTTTATTGACATGCCGCGTTTGATCCGAAAGGGCTCACACCGAGGTCGGGCGAGCTGACGAAATGACGCAGCTGGGGTATTAGCATATACGTGATTCGCCCGTGAAATTACCTCCGATGGTAAAGGATAAAAAAGAGATTTGAAGAAGAAGAAAAAAAAACATGTAACCCCCCCGTTGGGATACAACGCCAGTCCCACAGCGCTCCTTGACCAATTCCACTGACATCTGGCTAATAATTCCACCATTCCACCACTCCACAGCCGCTTGGCGGCGGACGCGACGCTGCTTCAGAAGATATAAAACGTCGTCGTTCACCTTCACTTTCATCCTATCCGGCTATCTGTGCTTCCCGCAGCGGCCCTTCATCGAGTACTTTCGGTTAAGTTACGACTCATCCGAACTCGCCAATCACGTTCGCGATACGACACTAGTACACTGCCCTTTCTTCAATGTGCCAACACGAAGTGTACGTTTTTCATTCCATCCACAGCGTCGAGGGTTATCACTCATGACTTGAATATGAACAGCGTAGGTGACTATTACAGAGGATGCGGCGTAAGTTTCGCTCGTGCTGTAACCAAGCATCGATGCTGTAATGAGTCTGACGCCCTCATTGATAGCACTTCCATGGGCGCTACTTCACCGGCGGGGTTTCCGACTGCAACTCTCAGAGATGCAAAACAAGCAAATCCCACATGCACAGGACCGCTCTCAACTGTGGATGCCCTTCCGTCTGTTCCCTTTGCTTTACCCCTATATATCAACTCCTCACATTCCCCTTACAGGTTGTAACCGAAGACAGAAGAATACAGAATTTGTTTCAGATGCAACATCCAGACTGCGAACGAATGCCGCATTAAAGAGACCATTACGCCCACGAGATGTCCGACATTGAGGCATACAGGATATCGTTTACGGCCTTCATTTCATCTCCCTCATCCTAGACCTCGCTGCCATGCGTCCCACTGCATTAATCTCTTACTAACTTATGGACTCGTATCTACACATACTGCGTATGTATATATGCCTCAGAGAGGTAGACATCCATCATCCTTTCGCAACCCACAAACACATTATCAGACTCGTGGTCGCGTCGCCGTGTTGACCGTTGGCTACGATGATGTCGTTGATGACCCAGACATGAACTGAACGACAACACATGCTTACCGGAGGTCTTCTATGCACGGGAGGCATTGCAGACACAGACACAGACGACGCTGGTCTCCGTTCTCTAGGACTCAGCTCGATCCCGAGGTACCGCGAAAAGAATTCATCCAACCACCTAAAGAACTCTTCTTTATCCTCTGGGCTCAGATTCGCCCAGTCGATCCTGTTCACCACGTCTTGTGACGTTTCTCGGTGACTAGGTGGATATCCACTCGCAGTGCGCGTGGGCGGAGGGAGAGCTGTATACGGAGGTGGTGGAGGTACGTTATCGGTCGGCCGCGATGCGCGAGGGACCGCCGGTGGTACTGTGCCAGACACGACAACGTCAGGTCGGGACCTCAACGGCGGAGGCGGTGGACCACTCGTCGTCGATGTCGACGGACGACCCGAACCCGTTGCAGGTGGTGGTGGTGCCCGTTTCCAGTTGGGATCCCAGTTGGCTTTGGAGGAGGGTACGCTGGAATACCGATCGCGCGTGTTGGTCACCTTGGTGATGCCCGCATCTTTGGCTTTCTCGGCCTTGGCTTTCAGTTCGGCAACTTTTGGTTGTGGGTAAGGGGGGGAGGGTGTGTGTGAGGGGGGGAGGGGGCTACGCTTGCTTACAGTTTACCATCGTGGACGGTCACTTTCTCACCCGCGGGCTGATCTGGCCTCGGGCAATCGATGCGACGTGGTGATGGGGAGGTTCAACGTCGAGAACGTCTCTTAGCTTACAGCAAGATGGACAGAAAGGAGGGCGATTTGGTTGGGAATGGTGAGATGCGTGATGCAAGTGCAATCGTGGAACACGGGTTATGTAAGGCCATGGGTCGACTCAGGTTTCGATGTAGATACCGCACAAGTAATGTAGCAGCGTAAATCGCACACGAAAGATGCAAACAATATAAGGTACATTTTTTAATCCGTCAATAAACAAAAAAAAGAGCGTCAAG
This sequence comes from Neoboletus subvelutipes, assembly GCA_003316035.1. Taxonomy (NCBI): domain Eukaryota; kingdom Fungi; phylum Basidiomycota; class Agaricomycetes; order Boletales; family Boletaceae; genus Neoboletus; species Neoboletus subvelutipes. The sequence continues at coordinate 16,430 of QFEF01001487.1, forward strand.
GGATGTCGTACGGTATCCGTCCATGCAATCCCAAAGGCTAAGGCGTCGAGGAAAAGAGAGAGGCTCAGCCACATCTCAATGCCTCGAAGCCACCAGTGCGACAACCAGAATAACGAGACACAGAAGAAACGAGAGAAGAGCCCATAAACATCGCTTAGCCCATTTCATTTCCGTTTCTCTCATCTCGGAAAGCATATTCTCCTTTTCCTCCTCCGTCTTGTCTGATTGCCAATCCTCAGACACGCGTATCGGGGCAAACAAAAAGTAGACGCCGACGGCCCAAAAGACTGGAAAGACTAGATGATCGAAAAAGAGAGAGACAGTTGAGCAAAAGGTGGGGTGAATCGCCAGACGCCAGAGAAAAACGTACGGAATCCATATTTGAACAAGTGTCGCGCGACCGTTTCCATCTCGAAATCAGGGGATGAGGTGTACCCAGGAAGCTTTTCGCCATCCCAGTCTTGCGAATAAGGAGGGGGTACGCGATGTTCTTGACGTTGTGTCCGTGTTCGACCCCGTCCCCCAAAGAAATCACCCAGCGCATCATCGTTTAGTTGTCTCAGCGAGTGATGTGAAGGGGGCGGTGGTAGTGTGGGCGTGCTGCTCGTGCTGGAATGTAGGGTAGGGGTCGCAGTCGTTTCTGACTCCCTGGAAGCATGCATACGTAGTTGTAGGTCCTCGGCAGGTATGCGTACGGTTGAACCACCATGGTTTGGTGACCAGATGTTGGAAAGAGGACTCATGTCTGAGAGTGATTGCGGAGCGATGCGAATGAAGTGGGGTGACCTGCAGCCGGGCTAAAGCTGGTACTTGTGAGGACTGCATCATAAATACGTTCCATTCTAGCGTCGGACATTGCAGCTATGACCCAGATGGTCAAAGACAAAAGAGTGAGAGAGGCGCGATGGCGACACTGTGTCATGTCTTGGAAAGGAAATCAACCCCCAACACTTGCCTAATATGGTCACTCTCTCGCGAGCCTCGGATCACCTCCCGGACCAAGACAATAAGAACAATCCGAAAACGTTGCTTGGGCTGTAATTGTGAGAAACAAAAAAAAAGTTTATTTGAGAGGTCATTCTCTATTGTCCCTATTGTTTTGCGATACAGCTGAGAAGACAAGCCCTCGGCAAATGGGAACTCGATCACATGGAAAGTGGTTCCGTACCAGCACGATACGCTGCCTTCAATATCATCGCCATCTCCTTGCGAGACTCCCACAACGGTAGAACAATGCAGAACGTTCCGCTCGCAAACGCCCAGATACTGTATGCATCACGATCAACGGACCGCGTGGGCGAATAATAAACGGAACGTACATCGAGCAAGCCGTCCAGAACGTGTAAAAGTTCCGACTAAATACATAGTGCGAGAAAAACATCGGCAAGGGTACTGACAGAACGTTAACGCGAAATCATTCTAGGATGGAAAAACTCACCGATGATGATGACTATAGCCGCAAAAATCGTCGAGTAGATGAGTGCCTTCTTGAACACACGTTTCAGTGATGTCATTCGCTGTTCTTCCGACTCGTCGTTGGATCCATCTGGATCACTCTCATAGTCTTTCTTTGACTGTTTCTCAAGGTCCGAAGACGCGCCCCCACTCTTGGAGCTGTGTTCTGATTCTTCTTGTACTTGTTTATCATCAGCGCGATCCTCCAACATTGCAATCGCGCGCGTTCCGGAAAAGTCATAGTCCGCCGGGCCTGTACCACCGCTTCAGAAATGTGTGATTCTAGTTTTACATCCGACTCACTCATCAGAGACACGGATACGGTGAGTATCCCCGAGAATAGAAGCCCTGTAAGTCCACTGCAAACAGCAGAATATGGCTCCGCGAGGTTAGGAATATTAATTTGTCCTGTAGCACCCCGTGGATGGTCTCGATCGTGAGCTTGACACCCAAACGTACCATATATCTTCCAGCAACCGATCATCCATGCCAGCATCCCTAGACAGGCTCCGCCGATCGCGCCACAAAACACACCAGCACGCGTCAGCTTAGACCACGAGACTGTAAGCGCGATCGGTATGACCGCTGGGCTAAGGAGGACACCCCTAGAACGATTTAGATGTGTTCGCAAAGTGTGAAAACGGTCTTACTGTACATAATAGAGCTAAGTAGAGTGGCGTCAGCGTAAAGCTGGTAGCATCAATACAAACCTGACCCATCCTAAATTGATGTTTCCAGCATTAAGCTAGGACGTGCATCAATTTCTGCACAATGGAAGATTAATCACCTTACAATGGCAGCCCAACACCCCATCCAAATAGCCCAAAAGCAGATAAAATAATGGGATACCCTGACGATCTCTTCACCTGTGGCCTTTGGTCTGAAATACGTTCGATATACACTAACGGAGATCAGAATCAACGAGGGCGAGGCGAGAAAAATACATTCAGATCCATACTCATATGAACTACCAACGTACCGAGAACAGTGAGCAGCATGTATCACATTTTAAAAATGACTATGCCCACAATAGACTCGATACCCCAATAAGTTCAGCACTTGCGGCGGACGTGACTGCCATGCTTGATGGGGTTGAGTAACCCATTCACAAGGCTAAATTTTCACTCACAAGACAACGATCAGAACAGCAATTGCACCCCCTTGTCCCATAAGCACAACCGCTGCTGCCGGTGCAGCAAGTCCTGCGCTCGTCTGTGTCGGCGACAGCGGGGAGGGATAAGTTGGAAAGCTCGGCTGGAACAGCACTTGATGTCAATCACGGAACACATTCGCCTGACAAATCTCACGTCGTTAAGCAGTGCCCTCGCACTCAGACCGAGACAAGAGGCAAAGGCCCAAGGCACCGCAAACCAGGAAAGGCCGCCCAGCATCTGGAACGCGTTTGCTACTTCAGTTTGCAACTAGAACCATCGGACTCACATAAGCCGTCGTTGTCGATTCAGGATGGCTCGCAATCGCCTGACCCATGGATTACTCTCCATGTCACATGTGATGTAGATCTCATCTACTTACTCTCTGCCAATAACCTAGGTGTGCGTTTTGTCGGCAACATTGCCTAGGTAAAATGAACCTCAGGCTCACCTTGGTCACAAAATACCCCAGAAAAGCCAGAAAGAATGGTCGCCGCACCGAACACGAGACCTTGATTGGACTTCATAGTGAGGTAGCTACCGTCTTGATTGCCCACCACTGGAGTGTCAATCGCTGCCTGCTGTAATAAGTCATACAGTTCCGAGACGCTTCCAACCGCGGGGGATGTTCCGCTGTGCTCAAATTCAGTTTCGTGTCAATCCGAGGGAAAGATACAGGACTGACTAAGCTCTGAAGATGAATATATAGATGATGATGAAGAGAATGATGGTATGACTCCAGTCACAGATGAACGTCGCACGTAAGCCTCCGAAAATCACGTAGACCGCGATCCCAATTGGCAACAAGAAACAAGCCGCATTGACGTTCATCCCCGTGAGTGCATTTACTGTCGCAGCCCCTCCGACTAAGAATCGAATTCAGTGACCTTTCATACGCAAAGAAAAACTGTTGCACGAACGAAGCAGCGACCCGCAGACGATCAGGATGCATAGGAAGGCATAAAATGTAAAGAGAATGTGGCAACCTGTTCCGAACCGTGCCTTGACTATCTCCAAGAATGTATGGGCACCGTTGGCATTCATCTTCACTTTCGCTGCAACCATCCCGAACATGCACACTTGGATCGTTCCACCGGCGCCGTACCACCTTCACCACAGCCGATATTGACATTGGGATACGTCCGAGTGCAAGTATCACGCACCACGGTCCACTGACACCTGTGATAGGATAAACAACCGAGTCTCAAGACATGCGATAAACTAACCGAAAGTATACGCCGCCGTGCTGGACTGGAGAAGGGTTGCACTCCATGTCCACGCACTCACACTAATTTCGAGAAAAACCGTGCTATGAGACACATGACCTACTCGCGCCAAAAATGAGCCACACACATTCCACAGCAAACTAAACCAGGCTGAGAAACAACCAGTTCAGTGGCGTTGTGCCTTGGGAACGAACGACCTAGTAGATACCTTGATGCTCCTCGAGGCACTCTGTAAACATGAGTGATGGCGATGACCGATAAGACAATCATCGGACATACAGTAAACTCCTCGGACGATGCAGGGGAGAATTTGAAGAATTTGCGTTGCAGCATCGTCAATATCAGCATGATGAATGCAAAGAAGAATCCGACACCTGCGTCGCGATCAAGACAAATCGGATGGCTGCGTACAAGTCAACAAACACACCAACGACCACGCCATATCCGACGCTTTGGCCTGGTAGGTAACAAGGTCGACGAGTGTTTAAAGTCAAGTATGAGTAGCCACGTACTTAGAAGAGGCTTGAATTCGGAGTATGTTTGCGCACTGGACATTTTAGCAGGAAGAACAAAGGACGGGAAAGACAGTCGCCAAGGTCTTGCACCAGCTACATATTTTGCCAGGTTCTAAGAATACGCGATGGAAGATAAGATAGAGGAGCGCTGGGGCCTGGAAGTCAATGCAGGAACGACAGCGTGTGGAGTGACCAGAGTGTGCGAACGGCAAGATAACCAAGTCGACAGGATGTGAGTCGGTCAAGTGGCCACCAATCATTCTCCGGACATCTAATCACGGGACAGGGATGCCAGGTACAATATCGTATGTCCGAGTCGCTAGGCAGTCCGATATGACTGGAAAGAGCATGTTCTTTAAAGTGTCAATGAACCTGACAGGAACATGCTAAGAGAGTGGATTTACCAAATAAAGCTCATAACTCATGTTCTAAGTGTCGTCAATAGCATTTGCTGTTTGGTAGCAGGTTCACAAAATTTCATTGTAGAAACACACGGACAAATAGCCTTCTCCTGATTTAGTAAAAGTTCCTGCAGTCCGGTTTGCTTGGACTTGGACGTTTCTCGCCGCTAAAACCCTCCCTCAATACCAATTACATGGTCCATACTTCAAAGCTTCACTGTCCATATCCATGAATTATATATCATAGGTTCAGTACGGATAAGGAACGGAGCCGCTCACCTCATGTTCCACAAGTATTACGCACGTTGAATCGTAATGTTAACATCGCCACTGACATTGAAGGCGCCAATCCTGGTCAAGTAGTTACCATCCACATTGTACTGCTGCAGAGAATTCTGCCTCCCTCCACCAGGACAATCCCAGTAAAGAGTGCAGATCAACGTGGATCCCTCGCACAGAGAGATGGTCCCTGATGTTCCACAGGTACCCTTACTCGCATTGGCAGAAATAATCTGGAGCATGCCGGGGTAGATCGGGCGGTTGTAGACCGTGCCATAGTAGTGCTCCCTGGTTGGATAGTCGTCAAGGAACATGCCCCTGTTCGATGTTCAGTTAGCAATACCATTTGACATTTGGTTCGCAAGGCGTCTGAATCCCTTACGAAGTGAGCGTAGGGTCTCGGACGACAATGGTCCCACTTCCCAGAGCGTTAGTGATCCGCATACTGATACGTTCTTGAGGCGGAGGGTGGATGTCGATAGACGTGGACTGATGCAGAGAAGATGATGGTGAGCCGCTGCAGAGCTCAAGATTGACACGAGCCCTTTTATCAGTGTGGTATGAACTGTAGAGGGCGTGACTCCGCGGCGCAAGCACCCATGCCCAGAACTCCATCTCGTGGTGCCCTATCATAAAGCGGGTATGGAAGTCTCTTTGGACGTCGCTCGTGTGCCATGACGAACAGTGACGGAGATGGAGTGAAAGTGGGGAAGGGTGGCAGCGCGAAGCGCTGTCCAGCTCCACAAACTGTCCTGGCCGATGGTGAGCTGCTTACCCAAAGCAATAGTCGTACTACGACGCGTGCAGCGAATGCTACAGGCCCAGAAACTAGGAGAAGGACAATGTAGCATGTCGGTGGGGCGTAGCCACGGCAGCGGTCAGGTGGGACTCGAGGCTCGAAGGACTGGCATGACTGGTGGGAGCTAAGACCAATGGCCCAGCAGTCAGTCGGTGAGATGAAAACTCGAGCGTGAGCTGCGCTACTTGATGAGCCAGCTTGTGCGGGAAGTGGCGCGAAGGCAAGACACGCTGCGCCAGCTTGTGGACGTACTCTCTGCTTTCAATTCCTGGCTATCCCCCACGGAAGCGGTGTTTTTTCTGGACAGGTTGCACGGGCTTGGAGTGAACGTTTGAACATCGACTTTTGCTTCAGTTTCAATTTGGCTCCACTCAACTTGGCCGCTGGCGTCATACAAGTTTTGCTTCTCGTCTTTTGCGTGGGGATTTCCTTGGGGCCGTTTCGTTGCACGAACCCCTACTGGTTCGGACCGCCTCGTCCGCACCGTCAGTAGTCAACCCTCACCATCACGATAGTCACTCTGGTCGTGATCGATCACGACTCGTACTGCGAATGGCTACCGACTTCTATACGCCACCGTCTCCATCTCTCAAGCTCAAGGTTGGGACTGTTCTACCTTATATCGCCAACATTGAACAAAGCTTGAATGGCATGTTGCTGAGAGCTTGATCGAGCTATTTCGAGTCGCAGCTTTACCAATAACTCATCTCAAATGGTTTTACTCAGAGTGAGTCTTGCTCACTTGGTTATCGTACGTCAGATTATGACTTTCGTTGTAGACATTCAAG
>QFEF01001490.1:0-10663 GCA_003316035.1 Neoboletus subvelutipes
GTGGGCCGTCGGCGTCGTCGTCAAGAAAGGTGCGTGTATGCGCTCACCGTAGTAGGATGCTAAAGTTGGATGATGCCTTTCAGTGTTGCTTCTTCCGTTGTCGTTGTATCCATTCGTGGGTACGTTTGCAGCGGCAGGATTTAAAGCCATGGGGACGGCACGGCACCTCCACAAGCCCGTGAGTCCGTCCCAACTTCATCCTATCATTACGCTAACTGTACCCTCATAAAGTACTTTAAAGCGAAAAAGATGACACCTCATGAGATTGCAGTGTTTATCGAGGAGCGAAAGTGGGACTACCGATGTGCGTGATCCCATCCTCGCATTCCACCGACAGGTGACTGATATGGCCCACGTGTTCTTGTACGAAAACCACTAGTATTTGGTTTTGCTGCTGCGTTGCTGGAAGACATCCCGATCATTGGACTCGCGTTTACTGTCTCAAACAGGATCGGTGCAGCCATGTGGGCACACGGTACGTTTCCTTGTCACTCCTTGTCTGTGCGGGCCCGACTTTTTCTTGGGCCTGTGGCTCTACGGCATTCGAGACGATACACTAACCAAGTACTGTCCGTGTAGATCTGGAAAAACGGCAGCACTATATCGCCGAATTGAAGATGTCGGGGCATAATGAGATTGGGGACGACAATGTGAGGCTCAGGGCAGCTTGACAGAGCCATCCGGACACGCTTGATGGTCTCATGGAAAGATCCGGTTTGGCACGACATCTAGTTGTCATATGAGATTTGTACGACTTCCCGAATGACGTGCATCGTTCGACTTCTTGCTCAACGGCAGCTGCTCCGAGTCATCGTAAGGTCCGTCGCATTGACTCTTCTGAGGACACTCCCGGGCCCGATTCTTCCCAGCCACCGTCATCGATCATCCCTGATGTGCTTTTCGCTTTCAGCACAAACCCCGGTATGCCAGAGGTGACACGACAAACAGATTTAAGAAAAGACGATCCTACTCTACGCTTCACCATGTGTTGGGCAATAAGCTACATTGTAAGCTTTAATGCAGGTGTACAGACAAAAAAAGGAACAAAAAATAGACAACGGTGACGATACCCCCTTCAAAGACCGCCCCCGCTCAAGATATACTCTATCGCGGCGTGCACGTTTCCGCCGGTTGCAAGAAGAGCACGGATGTTCTGAGCTGCATTGGTGAAACCCATATCTTGTAGTTGCTGGTCAAAAGAGAGCGAGATGAGATGAAGCACGATACATGAGTCAGATGGACGGACCTGAAGCTGTACTTGGAATCGTTCCTCTGGCGGTCTGGAATCCGCGGGAGCGGCGGGCGGTGCACCAAAGGGGCCCACACCAGGACCGCCGAGGCCACCGAGGCCACCGAAACCACCCATACCACCCATACCACCCCCAAAGCCACCCCCACCCAGGAGCGCCTGTAGCAGTGCAGGATTAGGTAGGCCAGCAGCTGCACCCGGATTAGTACCTGGTCCAGCCGCGCTGGGTAGTGTCGTGGTGGACGGCGAGGTGGGGTTGGTAGCGCCTGTACCAGCCGTGCTAGAGGGGACTCCCGGGGCTGGGAACGCGCCAGCACCGCCGAGTCCACTACCGCCGAGCCCAGCGCCGCCAAGCCCACTACCGCGCATCATCGAAGACATCTGCATCATGGTACGCAGCGTTTCGGGGTTCGATCTGTTTGATGGAGAAAGGGATAGGTTAAACGGTGGATACGCCACGTAGAGAACGTTACGAACACCATTTGCCTGAATTGCTCGCTTTGGAAGACCTCCCGGATTTGGGGTCCCATCGACGCGAGTTGTGGATTGAGGGCGATGATCTGATCGAGGATGGCGGGATTTGACATGAGAGAGGACATTTGCTGTAAAAACTCTGGTGATTGCATCATGTTCTGAAACTGCGGGGAGGGACGTTAGTCAATTGTGGGTGAGACGACACGCTGCTATGTACGACGGAGATACAGACCATGTTGGGATCGTTCTGGTTTAGACCCATTTCTGTGAATGGGTTGAAGCCGGCCATGAGGCCGTGGCCCATGTAGCCGTTGAGGAGGGTGAGCGGGTCGGAGGGGTTCTGGCCAGCCTGCATTGTGGGGATTTGTTGAGGTGGTGGGGCGGATGAAGAGCCAGGAGCGGGCGCAGTGCGTGCGGTGCCCTTGACCATGTGGATGGTATGTGAAGACTGGATCTTGTACACCGACAATGGATCTTCATCCTGCGGGAAGCGATAAGATGGATGAGTGGGACATGGAACACGACGAGACGGCATCGGCACCTTGAGCACTCTGCCTGGGAGGGGGGGTCAGAAGTCGAGATCTGGCGGTGTGAGGTATGGCTGGACACGGACCTGAGTAGATCAGTCTCTGTCGATCTGCCTCGACATCCGACTTGTCGGCGATGGCGCGCTTGAGGTCGAGTACGGTCTTGTCTGGGCTGATCGATATCTGGATCTTGAGCTCGCTGGGACCTTGTGAGGGGGGAATATCTTAGAGATGAATGTTATAGGGATCAAATGGAGTACCCTTGACGTTGATATGTATTTCATTGTCGGCCATGGTGTAGGTGAAAGCGGAAGAGAGCTGACACAGCCACGCTCAATCCATCGATGTCTTGCGACGACTGCTTCAAGACCGTCCCCCACACCGGCACCCCGCTCGGTCGCACAGAGCTCATCGCCGGCGTCCCGACGTACATCGCCGAGCCCAACCCCGCCACCACCGTCGTAGGACAGACCACAGCGCAGAGGAAGATCCTTCTCTACTTTTCGGATGTATTCGGCCCGTTTTACCTCAACAGCCAGCTCCTCCAGGACTGGTATGCGTCCAATGGTGACTGCATTTCCTTGATACAATCGACACTATTCACATGGATGCTAGGCTACATCGTCCTCGGCATCGATTACTTTCTGGGCGAGAGGTTCGAGACGCTCATGAAACAACCTGGGTTCGTCCGTGAAACCTGGCGCAACAAGGGCGTCGCTCAAGCGCGCGAGCATACCCCAAAGTGGGTCGAGGCAGTCAAACAACGCTACGGTCAGAGGCCCCCACATCACTCTGGCGCATGCGCTGACCTTGGATCGGGCTAGGTACGACCAACGTCAAGTACTTTGCAGTCGGTACTATGCCATCTCTCGTCTCCTCCTCGTTCTACTCACATTCCCTTCACCTTATCCAGGGTACTGTTTCGGGGCACCGTACGTCTTCGCCCTCGCAAACGATCCGACGTTCAATCTCGCAGCGGGTGAGCCCACCTCCCTCGGATCTCCGCTTTTTCCCATGTCTGATCCACTCGCAGGCGCTGTCGCACACCCCTCCGACATGTACGATAATGCGACGAAACAACTCAAGGTAGACCTCATCGAGAACTGTGTCGGTCAGTGAAAGCGTTCATATCGGAAAGACATGCCCTGATGCCTCTTTTTCAGCGCCCATCGCCTTTGGCTGTGCAGGTGAGTGATTGTTCGTCGGCCCTATCCAAGCAGGAACTGAACATACATTCCAGAAACTGACCATGCCTTCCCCACCGAAGCACGTCGCGAGGCAGAAGACATACTCCTCAAGAACAAGGCCCACTATTACTTCCAGCTCTTCAGTGGCGTCTCACACGGATTCGGCACGCGTGGTGATCCCGCCGACGACGCTCAGCGTGCGCCCCCCCCTTCTTACAACGCATGCATCCACCCACACTCCTTTTACAGGCTTTGCGAAGGAGCAATGCGCGCGTGGATTCTTGCAATGGTTCGACAGGTTTGCGGCGTAGTCATGCTTACTCGGTCACACATTTGAAGGAACACATGTTGTTGCCATCATCATCATGAAATGTACGATATAGGCGTGTTGTTGACTGTAACGCAATCCGCCCGAATGGCCGTGGTTGACTAAACCTCGACACGGTAAGTTGGCGTGTAATGACGGCTTTGCGCAGCACGCTCTATGGGGATGACCCTCCTACATTCGGCACGTTGGCAGGGTCGGGAAAACACCTACATATTTGGTCAAGGCGTGTAGGTGACCCGCTTTGCGCGGGCACGTTCTATCAATATGTCTTGATGCATGACTGATCCACATTTAGCCGGTCGGAGTCAAGAGGCCGAACTTGATATCCCTGGACAGGATCGTCGAGATAAAGGAGGTCGGTCCATCATTATTCGCAGATCGAACGCACCCAAAGCTACTTCCACCATGTCGATGACGCTCGCAAGTCGCCCTAGCTCATGTTGCTGGACTGGGATCAAACACACCGGCACGCCTGAAGGGCGGATCGAACCTTTTGGCGGACTCGACACCTACATCGCGGAACCGCCGGCAGGTTCGACGTCCGGACCACACAAGAAGGTGCTCTTGTTCCTTGCAGACGTCTGGGGACCTCTGTTCATCAACAACAAGCTGTTGCAAGATTATTTCGCCGCGTGGGTGTGTTTTGGCTCATCAGTCGTTGGTGTGCTTCGGACGTGCTGACCTCACGGTGTGTGTGTGGGGGGGGGATCACGTACTCGGCCCAGACAATTTCTTTGGAACACCTATCCAGGACTTGCCCGCGGACCGTGACAAGGCTGCTTGGGCTCACGAAGCACTCACCGCCTCGATCGAGGTCTTTCCAAAGTGGTTGGATGCCGTCAAAGAGAAATATGGTATGTTCTCCGCCCTCGGAAACGTACCATTCCATCTCGCCGAAATGCTCATCGTCGTCTGTTCTGCCTACTAGGCACTGAGACGACAAAATACACCGCGGTCGGTACGTGTCGCATGACCCCTTCGCATTGAGTGATCAATGCATGCTAAAGAAATGCGAACGTCTCTCTAGGATACTGTTTCGGCGCACCGTTTGTGATGGATTTGGCTGCAGAGGGGTCCATCGTCGCAGGTAAACATGTTTCGCCATGGTTCTCCCCCTTTCCTTTTTAGTGCCCCGCTCACTGGCAACTGTGACGCGTGCACTTATTCGTAGGTGCGATCGCCCACCCAGCCTTGTCTTCCTTGAGGAAAGCCACTTTGAGAAGATCACACGTACGTTCCCATCTCATTCGTCATACTTTTTTGCCATCGTTTCGGGGGCTCATTCGTCATACTACCACCCTGACACTGACAGGTCCCCTCCTATCCTGTTCAGGTGCGCAATCGTCGAGCACACTATAGTCGAGTTGACCCAGTGTCGCACAACAGAGGACGACATGACGGTTCCGCTCGACGCGCGACGACGTGCAGAAGACGTCTTGGTGCACAACAAGGCGAGCTACTTTTTCCAAGTGTTCTCGGGCGTCTCTCATGGATTCGCGATACGGGGGGGGATCCAAACGTACCCCATGAGCGTGCGTCTCTTTCTCCTGCCACGCATGACTCGATTTTTCGGACGCTGACCGTTTGATGCTTCTTCAATAGGTTGGGCAAAGGAGGAAAGTGCGCGCGGGATCAAAGAATGGTTCACTCGATTCTCGGCGTGAATGTGAATGTTTTCGGCGTGTGGATACGGGAGTATGTAAATCCGAGACGACGACGACTTTATGTAAGAGAAGGAATGGGGCAGGTTGATTGGTTAGATATAGGCCTCAGCGCTTTTGCTCATCGCATGTGCATGTACCGTAGTACATCCTTTGCTTTGTACTTGACAGGCTTTGGCAGTGTTTCGATCGGACCACTGGCAGGACCCACTGAGTGCCTCGAATCAGTTGATTGGACGTACCCACCCATGGTCTGCGTGAGGCACTTTTGTGGAGGAATCACCGCAGGCCATATGCATGCCTTGCACTGTACCTGCGCTCGACTTTCGTTTAAATAATTCACAACAAAAAATTGACCGTATATGCACAGACTTTTCAACCAACCCGCATCACGAGAAGATAGATCCAATCACTCGACAAAAAGCAAAACCGCCAATGATTTTGCGTTACCTCCCCGTCAAGCGAATCTCCATCCATCGCAAAGGTGGAAACGTCACTGCCGCAAAAGCGGCTGCGAGCTATGTATGCATTTTGTTTCGTGTTGAGTAAGAAAAAAAAACGTGATTCTTCACGACGATATTCAAAGAGAAGAAAACGCACCTCGAATCCGATATCTGCACCGTGTGTCGCACCCGCCATTTTTCCAATCGGTCCTGTGTACCATACTTGAGACATTCCGATCACTGCGCCAACTATTCCGAAACAGCACGCCAGGATACCTGCGATGCCAATTGGAAGTCTGCGAGTGGGAGGATCGAGGCAGGTGAGAATACAGGAGAGCAGGATACGAAGATGTCAGTGCGACGGTCACGTAGAACAAGAAGCACGTACTTGGAAGGATCATCCCAATCTGCCAAGTTATATCCTCCCAACCGACCCCCTTTCCGCCGAAATAGGTAATGTTCCTCCGCGATGATGACGAGAAAGAATGCTACCCAATAACTCGTTACGGACAAAAAGTTGCTGAGAATGACGCTGAAATGTTCCCGTCCAGCAACACCGGCAACGGTATAGACGACGAAAACGATAAACACCCAGAGAAAACGGGGTACCATGGCAAACGGTCGACCGAGCGCCTGTATAGAGAGAGCTGCGGAATATGTACCGGGTATGTTGCAAGAGCTTTGTCGTGGACGTGTTAGGACAAGACTCGGACGAGAGGGGAAAGACCCACATCAAGCTAAACGCCAGTATCACCAGGAGAAACTTCCCTCCGCCTCCCCAAGGTGATAACACTTGAGCAATCAATGCACCAGTGTCCCCACCTGATCCGAAAGCAGCGACATAGGTGGGGTCAGTGATTGTCATCAACGTAGCGCCCAGTATCACGGTGAAAACTATCGGAAGGTACAAGCCCCAGAAAGTTAACATGAACACGCGCCAAGGATTCGTGTCGACGGGTAACCGAACATTGTAGTCAGCAGCAACCGGCGCCCAGCCCGCGACCAAGGCAAAGATGATTGCACCGAACCCAAGAATGTCAGCGCTGAGTGCTCTTCCGGTGGCTTCCAATGGCTTTTGGGCGTTCACGTCATATCCGGCCTTGCTACCGAGTCCATAGAGACAGCACATGATGATAAATGTGACCACCCAAGCGTAACGCTCGTAAACGTGCACCATGTCGTAGCCGATAAAACAAGGAATGAGACAACAGACACTGATTATGATGATGGCGACGACGAGGGGGAGTGTGTTTGGATTGATCGAAGCAAGCGTCTGGCCGCCAAGAATAACAGTTACCGTCGATAAGCCAACTCTAATGGCCGAGTGTCAACGAGTCTGGTGGCAGGCATGGAAAGGAAGACATACTGAGTAAGGATGTTTAGGACAGAATAGAAAGTGCCACCCAGGTATCCTGAACTATAACGTGTGATGATCATCGTACGCAACCCAGTCTGCGGGCCTAGGGTGGCGATAAACGCCGTTCCTATAGCGCCGAGGGCAGCAAAGCAGAGGGTAGTTGCGACGGTATGACTGGGCTAGGTCTGAGTATAAGGTCATATGGGTGATCGGAAACCTACGGCAGGGTAAGCGTGAACACGTATTGACCCAATGCGCCTACAGGTATTGCCCCAAGTACCATGTTGACCGACCTATTCCATTGGCAAGGTATGAAACAAAATCGAGAAAGGGTACACACCACCACATCAATAGGCTATAAGGGGTTATAAGTACAAGCTCAGATACGACTGAACGTTGAGGAGACGGACTTGTTCCAGGAATTTTTGGATTCCCTCTGGTGTTCTGGCACACGCTCTACACCTCTTGCTTCAACACCACTGTTGAAGAGTTTCGAGAGAAGGGGGCCAAAGGCACCGAAACGCTTTGCAATCACTTGATCCGGCGCATCCTCGACTTGGTACACCTCGGTGTCGACAGCGGAGATACCTTGTTCCTTGTCGTAGGACTCCTTGGGCATGTGAAGGCACGGAAGAGGGAGGGAACCCGGATATAACAAGCTAAACAAACAACTTGGGGCAGTGATGTTTATACGTCGAGCGGGAACAGAAACTACCCAGAATTAGTCCACATGGTTTATCTCGAGCTGTGCCACGGACGACAAACTCTGCCGGAGGCCATGACCAGCGGCGGTCCCGTGGCAAAGCCATAAGCCACGAACATGACGGTGGCGTTCACATATTCGTATGTGACATTATCAGGAGGCCCCGTCTCAACTGAGCTTGCATGTCAGTCCGCGTTTTCGCTTGGGATGTTTAAGTAAGTACGCCGAGGCTAAGCGAGTAACACGTCAAGGCTTGCCAACTCCATTCAGAACCGTCAAACCCGCACACCAGGCCTCACTGCCAGCGGAAAGCAGCCGCAATACCCGCTGTGAATAGCTGGAACTTTGTCGGGCAGGCCTTTGCCGTATTACAACCCACTTGAAAACCGGACCCGATAAAACGGTACATCACTTCCATTTTTCTCGGAGAAAAAAAGGAAACGATGTGTGCCAGCAGCAGACAAGATGGAAGGCGATGCCCTTTGCCGCATCACAACCCAAAACTGGATCGCGTATCGTTTCCTCTTCGACGTCATGGGTCACCTCACATACCCACAGAACGAGAAGTCGATCGATGTGAGTGGCTCTTTTTGTGGACCTTCAAGTTGCTCGTGTCGAACTGGAATGCGGGAAACCTGTGCTCATGTGCATGATCAACTGTGACGTTTCCAGTGCCAGTGTTCGAGCACCTCATTATGCAAACAACACCTCGATCTCTTCGAATAAGTAATTCGAATCAGGCTTGAAGTGCCAACAATATGTAGTATGGTGCAAAGCCGGTCCGTGGAATGGGATCGGATGGGTACACAGGTCCTCCCAGTGCTCAGTATCAACCTGGACAACTGACTTTCTCGGTTGCGGGGTGGATTAACTAGGCCCAACTACCCAACCATGCTGGGATGCTTCGAACGAAATACCTGATTGCGTAAAGTAAGCACTTGGGGATGACTGCATGAAGAGGGCAAAGGAAATATCTAAGCGAAAAAAAAAAACAATGGTGCAGCATACCTGGTTTAAATCAGTGACTTATTGGAATATTGTTCTCATTTGCGGGGGAATTGTCCAGTGCCAATCTCACAACATTGTTCCTCCTGTCCTCGTCGTTCATGAACGTACTGTAGCGGTGGGTAACACAGCTCCACTGCACACTCCCAGCGACCAAGTCGATCAATCCGTCTGCATACAGGGCAAGGTATTGATCCATTTCTGAACCGAAAGATGGTAACTCCCGCCTCCATGCGTGGAAACGTTCGAGAGCTGCTTTAAACAACTCCTCGGCATAATCGAGTCTCTCCTGGAAATCCAGATGGGCTGTCTCTGGATCCTCTTTGATGACTGTCAAAAGATTATTGAACGCTCTGTCAACACTATTTTCCTTCTTGAAGGAGTGAATATCCTGGATTAAGCATAGAATGAATTCTAGGAGGGTGTGCGGGGTTGAAAACGTTTTCCCCTACATTCGAAATCATGATCATATCCGTTGAGGCATTCTCCATCTCCTGTATGACTGGATTGACCAAGACATCGTCGGGAATGTAAAGGGAACGAGTAGACCAGACCAAAATAAAGCATTGGCGGGTGCCAATCGTCAAGCGACGCTTGATGAAATAGGATTGAATGTCAAGAGCTGTGTTCTTATTCAGAGCTACTTCCCACTCATGCCTTTCTTGGACCATATGAACTGACACCTTCTCGTTTTCTGCGATGAACTGGGGCCAATGAAAGGAGCCCACGGCTGCTTTGGTACCAAGCATTAATTCACTGTGTCGGAAATGGTTTCACCGAGACCAAGCACAGAGTAAACGGGTCGATCAACCTACATCTCGTTTCAATGAGAGGATGTTGAACACTTTTCGCTTCACTTTCATCTCGAAGATTTTTCATCTATGATTGCGCAAGAGCCATGGCAAGGCCTTCGCTGGGACTATGGGGGGCAATCAAAGGAGCCCACAACTACTCTGGTGCCGAGTGTTAACTCACTGCATTGGAAATGATTTCACCAACACCAACCATGGAGCGAATGGGTCGACCAACCTGCGCATCATTTAATGACGGGATGCTGATGCTTTCCGAACGCCTTTCGCCTCATTTCCATCCCGAAGAGCAATTGCGAAAGAGCCGGAGCGACTTCGCGAGAATTACGATTACTATGGTGATTTCTTGAGCTCATGTGAAACGAATGACGGAAAGATACGTACAGTAGATCGATCATCTAACAAGAACCCAGCTGCCATGTAGTCGAGAATTCGGATTAATCTCGCCACCCGGCTTCTTGTGGAGCAACACGAGGAAGTTAAGAAGGCGATTTGATTGCATGGTGATGAAACATACAGCATTTGTACCCTCTGGGTCCTTGGTTATCCTACGCCTGCGGTGTTCCCGAGAATCCGAAATGGAAATGGAACCAACGTAGCCTTGACTGTTGAAAAGAGGCGAGTTGCTGTCCTAAAGTTCCTTGTAACGAATGAAAGTGAAGGTGAATCCATACACGCGCGCGACAGCATACACACCAATGATGTGCCGCCAAATGTCCTCTACCCACGCGATAGATGCTGTTTCGGCTTGCTTGAAGTGGGGAGGAATCTTGCCATCCTGCCACCTGACTTCTTGGGAAATAATGCGAGAAACGCTCGCTGCAAAGAAGGTATGTGACGTTATTGTCTAACGACATTACACAGGGCATTTGAGAGCTGTGATCGAAGGACACAGCCAGAAAGAAGAAGAAAAAGGAAAA
>QFEF01001491.1:0-10780 GCA_003316035.1 Neoboletus subvelutipes
TTGCCGTCAGAACCAGAATATCTGACATCACTGCCCTCTCTGAATGGTTCCTCAGAGGGCTCTCCATCCCCATCGCCACCCAGCTCACTCTGTCCGGTATACTCAAAAATGCCAAGAGTATGGAAGAGATCTACTCCAAAGCCTCTGAGATCAAAGAAGGGCTTAGGAGAATCCGAAACCTTAGAAGAGGACCACAGGTATCCTTTGGTGGAAACAATAGTAGCTGCAGGGATCCCAATGCTATGGATGTTGATCGTCTTATGATCACACCAACAGAATGAGCCAAGTGTCTTCACGAGAGGAGATGCTTCGTTTGCAAGAAAACTGGTTGTACAACTCGGAACCACCCTGGGTACGCTCCTGCTAGTCCAAAGGCTTAGTCAAACCACTTTGCCAGGACCATCCCTACCAGTTCCCCCACCTCATTCTCTGCCACCCCTGCCACCAAAGACCCTCTGGATGCGTTCCTCAGGACTATCGAAGGTAGCCAAAACCATGACCAAGTCCTTCGCACCTTAAAGTCCATCTATGACCCCACTTGTGATGAAAATAGAGATCCGTTAGAAACCGAGGAGGTCAAAGTCCTCTCGGCCAAAGAACTCGACAAAGAGTTCAACTCATCTTTTTAGAGGGAAGGGGTGTACCAACGTCACTACCTTCCATAAATGTCGCCCCCGTATTTATTTCTAGATCGAAGTCTAATTCTATTCGTCTTCCCCTCTCGATCTGGAAGCAAAACAGGCAAATCATTGGCGTGAATGCTCTCTTGGACAGTGGAGTGACAGGATGCTTTATAGCAAAAGAGGCAGTCACCCGACTGAAACTGCCAACCGAGACGTTAGACATTCCTATTGCCACATGGAACATAGATGGGATGCCAAACCAATCCGGAACGATAAAGGAGAAGACCATGGTGGTCATTGATCTCCAAGGAGTGCAAGAGCAACACGAGCTGCTCATCCTCAACTGTGGAAAGGATGATGTCATCCTGGGCCTGCCATGGCTCTGAACAATGAATCCCGAGATCAATTGGTGGAATGGCAAGGTTGTCATCACTCCAGCCAACTACAAATCGACGACCTCGGAAGATACCACTCAGAGGTATTTGTTGTGTTTCCTGGGTCATCAGGAGAACGAAAACATAGAGAGTGAACTCTATGACCAGTACAAAAGATGGACCATCCCAGACCGTGTCCAATTCCTGAAGCAGGAGAAGGGAGTCATTCTGCCGAATATACTCCGCTGAACGACCCTCTCCACTACTATCACCCAGGTGGAAGGAACCAAGAAGGTAGAGCTACCGAAAGCCTACCAACAGTACGAAGGTGTGTTCGACAAGAAGGATGCCACGAAACTTCCCCCCTCCCAACCTTATGACCATGCTATTGAGCTGAAGGACTCGTTTGTCCTGAAATGAGCTAAAGCCTATCTGCTCAATCCTGCTGAGATGGCAGCATGTAAGGAGTTCATGGACGAACATTTAGCCACAGGGAAGATTACCCCGTCAAAGTCCCCTCAAGCTTCCCCCTTCTTCTTTGTGCAAAAGAAAAATGGGAAGTTGAGACCATGTCAGGACTACTGGTACCTCAACCTCCACACCATCAAGAACGCCTACCCCCTTCCCCTGATTTCCGATCTGATAGATCACTTGAAAGGATCCTCCATCTTCACGAAATTCGATGTCCGGTGGGGATACAACAATGTCCTCATCAAGCCAGAAGATTGGTGGAAAGCCGCATTCCTCACCCTGTTTGGGTTATTTGAACCTGCCGTCATGTTTTTCGGCATGTGTAACTCCCCAGCAACCTTCCAAGCGTTCATGGACAACCTCTTCGGTGATTTTATAGCTGAAGGATGGTTAATCATATACATGGACGACCTTTTAATCCACTCCTCCGACCATAATTCCCACGAGGATAGGACTAGGAAGGTCCTCCAGCGTTTCCAAGAACACGAGATGTACCTAAAGCTGGACAAGTGCACATTCGCTGCCCCGTCCGTCAAATACCTAGGAATGATCGTTAGTAAAGACGGTGTCCAGATGGACCCAACCAAGTTAAAGGCTATTGAAGAATGGACCCCCCCGGTAAACATTAAAGATGTCCGCTCCTTCCTAGGGTTCTGTAACTTCTACAGGAAGTTCATCCCCTCGTTCTCAGAACTCGCCCAACCCCTCCTGGACTTAACTAAGAAAAACCAGACCTGGGAATGGACCGATAAACATCAGACCGGATTCCAGCTGTTACGAGATGCCTTCACCAAACAACCCATCCTCACTTTCCCTGACCCCGATCACCCATTCACCATCATGACCAATGCATCATTAACTGCATCAGGCGGTGTCCTCATGCAACGTGACTCCAATGAAGACTATAAGCTGTGTGGCTATCTCTCCCAGACTTTCGCCCCTGCCGAGTGCAATTATGACATTTTCAATCGGGAGCTGCTTGCTGTGATCCAAGCGTTAGAAGAATGGTGCCAATACTTATTGGAATCCGCCTTTCCCATAACGGTTCTTATGGATCATAAGAACCTTACCTATTTTAAGCAATCTTGGAAGCTCTCCCATCGCCAAGCCAGGTGGCTGTTATTTTTGCAGGATTTCGACCTTGCCTACACTGCCCTACCCGGATCCCAGATGGGACCAGCTGATGCCTTGTCTCAACGTGACGCCGTCGACACTACCATGGACAATGCCGATGTCCAGTTGTTGCCAAATGATGCCTTTGCACACCAAGTCCAGACCCTCGATCTCACTCTTGCTGATCGAATCTGCCAGTCCTCAGAGGAGGACCCCCTTGTTATCGACGCCCTGAAAGGCATGGAAAACGATATACCCTTGTTCAGATGATCCTCCCCCACTGATTGGACGTTCCTTGAAGGGAAGCTCTACTATAAAGGCCATATGTATATCCCCGGCGATGCCCACCAAGAACTCGTGCTAGAAGCACACACCTCGCTCGAAGGAGGCCATGGTGGCCACATGCATACTGTTGCGCTCCTCTCAAAAGATTATTGGTGGCCAGGCATGTCTGCCTTTGTCCGTCAGTTTGTGGCTGGCTGTGCCGTATGTCAGGCCAATAAAGTACAAACCCACCCTACGGTTCCACCCCTTGTTCCCCTTGTGGTCCAGACATCCCGCCCGTTTTCCCACCTGTCAGTGGATTTAATCACCGACCTTCCCCCTGTGCAGGGTTTCGATTTTATAATGGTCATGGTTGACCATGGCCTTAGTAAGGGGGTAATTCTCGCTCCTTGCACAAAAACTGTCAATTTGGCAGGAATTGCCCAACTCTTCTTTGAAAATGTGTTCAAAAGATTCGGATTACACGACAGATTGATCTCTGATAGGGGACCTCAGTTCGCCTCTGTGTTCACAAGGGAACTCGCCCGACTACTGGACTATGACATATCATTGTCCACCGCCTATCATCCTCAATCCGATGGAGAAACTGAACAATATAACCAAGAGCTAGAAACCTACCTCCAAATATTCTGCCAAGGAAAATCTGAACAATGGCTAGATTACCTCACTGCCGCTGAATTTGCCCATAATGCTGCCATACATTCGTCCACAGGGAAGTCCCCCTTTGCCCTGATCATGGGATATGAACCCAGATCTTACCTCCCACTTGGTACCACATTCCTACCTGCGCTGGAAAAATGGCTCTCCCACCTTGAGGATGCTCGTAAAGAAGCTAAAGCTGCACATGCCTTGACCCAACTACAAATGAAAGAGAGAATTCATTCCAAGTTCAAACCATGGAAAGTCGGAGATGAGGTCTGGTTGGATTCGAAGAACATTCAAACCAAGAACATCTCTCGAAAATTGTCGCCTAAACGATTGGGGCCGTTCAAAATCTCAGAAGTAATCTCACTGGTGGCCTTTCAAATCACCCTACCGAAACAGTGGAAGATCCACAACATGTTCCACATCTCCTTGTTGCTAACGTACAAGGAAACCCCTGAACACAGCCCCAATTTCAATAAGCCACCCCCAGAGCTAATAGACGGAGAAGAGGAATATGAAATGGAATGAATAACCAATCATCGCGGGACCATGGAAAGGATACTCCGATGCCGAAGATACTTGGGAATCTGAAAGAAATTTTGACAACGCTTGGGAACTCCTAGAGGAATATAAAAAGCGACGATCCCTCTAATTGCTCCTTCCTCAGTTCCCCCATGTCCTATAATTTCCTCAACGGTACTGCCCCTCTGTGCACCCATCTCAACCGTCTCCCCTCTGTTGCTCACTATGCCCTCTATGTCACTGCTCTCGAAAATAATGATGCAACCAACATCTTCAAGAGAACACCCCTCTTCACTGCCAACACCACCCTCATCCTCCTTGCTAGACAGTACCGAATCTACACCACCCTTCAGTCCCTTTTCACCAGGGCCACCTGGTGTTCATCAGATCCCCATGTCTTCGCCAACACCCCCCGACACGCCATCCAGAGCAACGTTGCCGTCAACACCTTCCAACAGACCCTCACCGAGGCCAGAAACCTCACGTTGGACATCCTCGAAGAAGAAGGCTTTGATAGCATCCTTGCACTCCTCCCCAACCCCATCCTCGCCAATGCCCTCTACCCAGTTCTCCTTCTCCTATCCATGGATGAGAGAGCTGAATACTTCTCTCCCACCCTCCACCCCACTGACTTCTCCAGAAGCAATGGACATCTTGGATGGGCCGCCATCGCCACCGAGGAATATGAGTCCAGTGAGTCAAGTTCTGACTCAGGAGAATGAGGAGATGGAGATACCACCCGTGCACCCTCCCCCATATCTCCCAAACCCTCTCCCCTATTCCCCTGGCTCCATAGACAGTGGAACTTTCTTTTCTCCACAGGAATGCCACACCTCCCCCACCTTAACATACCCACCGACATGGACACCACCCCTGGCCACCCCCTATCCGGGATACCTGAGGAACCTCCAGCAGGCGCTGCTGTCGAGCCCGTTACCCCAGATCGTCCCCCTACCACCGTGGATGGTCATCCCCATCCCATTTTTCACTCCAATAACGCCTTGTCACGAGTGTTTCCCCCACATGTACAGTTCAGTGGGATCACCTGCTTCCAATGCTGGGAGCCCGGACACATCCGTCCCAACTGTCCCCACTATCTTTGCCCCTTCTGCAACGTCGCTGCCCCCGGTCATTCCCAATACAAGTGTCCCTTCGCCCGTTGTGGGAAGTGCAACACCCTCGGCCATCGAGCCTGGAATTGCACCGAGGATGACATCGATCCCTCTACCTGGAATCTCACCAACCACAACGTCAATGAGGGAGATTGAGATAATTGATCCGGTGGATCAATGTTACAATGGGGGTAATGTTACAAGTGTCCTAGGGGGTACTATCTTTTCTTCGCCCATGGCATCTCCAGACCTATCGGTATCTGCTCTGATACCTGATTCCCTCTGAAATGACATCCTCCCAGACCTGGACATCCCACAGGAGGTATGGGAAGGCATCCTGGACTCCTCGTTATTCCAACTTTAATCTCGCCTCGGACCTCTTTCATTTCATACTGCGGACCTTTTAAACTCCTAAGTCATATTCTCTCATATATGACTCATATCCATTTCGTCACGACTCACCGGCCTCAGTTCATTTCTTCCTATTTAGTTGAGCTGCGCCCACAGCATCTTATTTCATATTATGCGACGCATCTTCTTCTTCTGGAACGCAACGCGTCTTTTCCTTTTATAACTCACACGACGCGTCTTTCCTTTTTTACTTCACACGACGCATCCCTTCCTCTTATATCTCACGCAATGCGACGCGTCTTTCCTTTAGTATTATATGTGACGTGACGTGTCATTTCCTTTTAGACTATAGAGCGGAGATTCTATCTCTAGCCGGCCCTAAAGAGGCTTAGTATAAATAGCTAGAATCACCGCCCATGTAACCTTAACTTTGATCTATGCAATCTTATGTGGATTTCGAAGTCCTCGCTGTCAGCACCAGTGCCAGCATCAAGAAACCGGTGTTTCATCTTGTCTAAATCTTGACCTTAATCTTCTGTCAATCAGAAGCTCGGTTAAGTAACTGTCAACCTTCTATAGGGAGGTGTGACCCCTTTTGTCTCTGATCAGAGGATCAGTCCGCTAGCCATTGCCCAACGCTAGCCATGCCAGCCGCCTATTGCCCAGAGGTCGCGCCCTGATACAGGCCTTGCCCACGACCTGTCCATAGCTGACTACTCCTTGTGTGCCTGGAGGGAGCCCGCTCATTACCTTGTGAACAGCATACCAGCTGAGGTCGCCACAACCGTTGCACACCACTCGCCAATCAGGTGATCTGCTTGCAGACCAAGAAGGTCGCCATTGTTTTCAGAGGGAGACCTGTCTGTAGTACTCTTGACTTCAGTCATTTGCGTACGCGTTATTTGTTACACCGGTCATAACACATTTGGTGCACCAAACATCTTGATAAGACTTGAGTAGTGAGTTATTGAGTGCTAGCACGGTAACGAGAAGTCTTTGCATACTCCTACCATGAAGATAAAGCAGCCAGTGGACCCAATGTCGAGATGACTGGTGAGTAACTATCTTTATGCCTCACAAGGACTGACTCTATTACTCTCAATTCACAGACTAATACAATTCTTAGATGTTGCCATCACCATGCTAGCTTTGGTCGCTGCTTCAGTTCAACACTGGACAACTGAGGCTGGCTCAAATTGGAGGCAGTAGTACATCAAAATTGATCACTATTGGAATTGGGCACAGGCAGACCAAATCCCAACCAAGATGCAGAGGCAACAAGAAGGGATATCAGTGGAGAACTCACTGATAAGAGTGATGATGGTTTCCTAACAAGACTTGCTGGTGGGTAAGAGAAGAGCTAGCCTGTGAAGAGCTCTTAGATATCTGCTAACAAGCAGATGGAAACTGAGGTAGAAGAGTTGTTAATTATAATGGGAGAGAGCTCCCAGACTATATACATATCATATATAGAGTTAAAAAGGAGTCCCAATATAAGGGGACCTGCCCTATACCCAATGACTGATAGGGTCAAGGGTATGACATCATAATGATGTCAAATATCAGTCAGCATGACTGATAGGGCAAAGGGTATGATGTCATGGTCTAGAGCCAATGACGTCAGAAGTGGTCTGGAATCTATGATGTCATAATGACATCATAGGTCTAGCCTGTGATGAACAACAGTCACATGAGGGCCTAGAACAACCGAAAAGAAATACTACCATACTCTATAGTAAGAGTCCATTTCCAAGATAAGATAAGATAAAAGATAGGGTAAGCAAGTATGAAGAGTGTACCATATTGAACATAACAAGTTCAACAATCACTGCCATCTAGTTCAACACTGGATGACACATGGTACCCATTTTCGTATCTTTCACTTGTATATAATGGTCTACTTGTTAACCAACTGTGAAGTCTTTGTTTGGGCCTAGATTCATGTTTTCCTTTCTCAACTTTGCTGTCTGTGGCAAGCCATCGTTGCACTTAGCACATCTTTGATAAGTAGGACATGTCTGATCCATCTTTACACACTGCTGTTCTGTGATGTCTGCTACAGACCATTAAGACAACTGATATTTTGCTGATGTCCCTTTGGAGGTCCAGATGACCAGAGTACCTTCCAGAGTAAGTAGTATTTTATCACTCTTGTATAAACCTAATAATGCATGACCTTTTCGGTGCCCAGCTCGTATGCATTACGAGTAAGTCTATTGTACTATTGCTGGCATTCATGGCCGCATTTTGATATTGCTCACGATTAGACTCTAAAGGTCACGTTAATATATACCCACCCAAAGAAATCAAACACGAGAACGACACACTCACCTTATAAGCCTGCACGTCACCCTTGAACTTGGTAACCGTCGCGTCCGCGCACACCCACAGCTAAGTTCCCCATCTCAGTCAGCACATATCGCCTTCATACGCGCGAAGACGAAAACACTGTTCACCTCTTTTGCCACTTTGGTGATGAACCGCTCGTCGTGGGAGATGATGACCACACCACCATTCCATGAATTCAATGCAGCCATCAGTGCATCAAGACCCTGCAGGCGTCCGTTAGTTCTTTGCGCGCTTTCTCCCCTTCTCAAAGACGTAATATAGGCGCAAGGGTCAAAGACGGACCTCGATATCGAGATGGTTCGTGGGTTCGTCGAGCAGCAGAATGTGCGGGTTCATCAACGAAAGCGCCGCAAACGCCACACGCGATTTCTGACCTCCGGACAGCGTGCCGATCAACTGTAACCTGTCATACGGAAGAGTTCACTGAGTTCCATCCAGCCGGAATGGTGGAGAGAGAAGACCTACCCTGTCATGCCGCTAATCTGGAAATTGCCGAGATGGCCTCTATATTCCTGTTCCGTTTTACCAGGGAACCTGGAAGCTAAAAGTTGAACAGGTGACATTGCTGGATTGAGTGTGTCGACATGGTGTTGAGCAAAGTAGCCTCTGCGTAAAATATTTAGCTCGAGTCTGGAGGGTAACCCGAAAGCTTACATTCGTAGGCGACCATTCTTGTTGAGCTCTCCATTCAGAGGTCTTAGTTCACCAATCAGTAGCTTGATCCTACCCACAGCCATGAGCATCCTCGAACACGAAACAAGATCAAGAAACTGGATCCTCACAGCGTCGATTTTCCCGCCCCGTTCGGACCCACCACCGCAATTCGAGAATCTAGGCCAACATCGATATCCATATTCTTAAGAAGAATCTGGTCTGCGCTATATCCAAAGTTGACACCTGATAACTGGAGCAACGGTGGCGATATTTTCTCAGTCTCCGGGAACCTGTGACACCTTGATCAGAACACGGACAATGTAGGTTGACAAAGGAGCACGAACTTGAATGTTTCCTTCTCATCTTCCTCTGGCGGCTCAAGGTCCGGCAGCTAGAATGCGCTCATCGTGGGTCCAACTATCCGAGTCAAATCTGAACAACCGACCTTTTCCAAAATTTTGATTCTCGCCTGCGCCTGCGCAGCTGAGTTCCACCACGACATCAGAACATGACACTCGGAAAAGTGAACGAAGTGGCCTACCTCGATTAGCATTATATCTCCACCTGTCGATGAATGCTTGCAAATGCTTGCGGTAGTCCATCTGTGCTTCATACTCTTTCCGCATGTTCCGATCACGTTCTGACTTGGTAGAATAGAACTGGGTAAAGTTTCTGAACGTGATAAACGAGTCAAGGATACATGATTCCGTCCGAAATAATATTACATACCCTTTGTAATAGTCTAAACGCCCAGAATGTTGGTGGATGATGTCTGTCGCAATAGCGTCCCTGCAAGCACGCTCAGTTTGCAAACCGAAAGCAACAAGGGTTGTACCAAACTCACAGGAATGCACGATCGTGTGATACGACGAGGAGTGTTCCTGTCCACGTTTGAAGATAATCTTCTAGCCATGCCAAAGCATTCAAATCGATATGGTTGGAAGGCTCATCGAGTAACAACAAAGCTGGCTGCCAACCCGTTAGTCAACCACAGATACGAATGACACTGCTAGGAATCTATACTTTCACAAATAACGCTCGAGCAAGCGCTAGACGCATGCTGGAGAAATTTGAGTACACAGTCTCTTGCCCAGTGGTTCAATGAGACACACCGCCAACCCCCTGAAAACGATTTGGTTGGCTTCCCCTGATCAGCTTCGGCGAAACCGAGACCTGTAAGACAATGGTTTCTCTAACGTCAGTCCGTTTACTGTCTCCCACTCAACTCACCAGCCAGAAGCGCCGCAGCTCGCGAAGGACCACTTTCCGCGTCCATATCACTCAACCGGGCATGCACTTCGGCTAGCCTCGCTGCAGCCTCTTCCCTTGCATCTTCGAATCGCTTGTCGTCCCCCTCCCTGTCGAGTTCAGCAAGCTTTGCATTGAGTAAAGCTTCCTCCTTTAGTAGATGATCTCTCCAAACGTCGGCTTTTAGGACAGAGTCAAGGGCCGTAGTATCGTCGCCGACAATCTAAATGCGGTGAATGCATCCTCAGAGGATCAGAGGAAAGCGACACGGCACTAAACGTACTTCTTGTTCCACGAACAGGATTGTGATATGCGCTGGTATCGGTAGCTCACGCATAGCGATATGTCGAAGTAACGTCGACTTTCCGACACCTGACCGATTGGTGTCATGGAATGAGGTGTAACTCGCTAGCGGAGATACTCACCGTTTCGTCCGATCAGACCATAGCGGCGACCATACGCGAGCGTCAGACTTGCACCCGACCTTGGAACAACAAATCAAAACATGACACAAACTGCTCCGCATGTCAATCACGCGCATACAGAATACGATTGGAAGCAAAGTTGACATCGATAGACGGAAGGTGGATATCCTTGCTCTTGTTCTTTGCGGCCGTGGCAGCTTCTATGGGATTGATCTGACGTTCGCAAGTGTCACGTCAGAATCATCTACGTAGGTATGAGAGGCGTGATCTTACCTTCATAAACATTTCCTCGTAATTTTGCTGATATACGATTTGATGAGACGCATCCTTGACGTTATTTGAATAGAGCAGAGCTCACCTGCTTGCGATGCTGGTCGAGTAACTTGGACCCCTCGTACAGATCCCTACGCGCACGTTTCTCGATCTTGGCCTGTCCAAGAAAACAACACAAAAAGACACATCAACCTTCTATTTCTTCATTTTACCAAACAAGTACAGTTGGCCCATCCATACCTTGATTTTGGCTTCCTGTTTCTCCAGTTTCTTGACGTCGACGCGGGATGCCCTGTGCGCAACAACACATATCACGTTTACATCACGTTTTCCGT
>QFEF01001505.1:0-14616 GCA_003316035.1 Neoboletus subvelutipes
TGTACTTCCTGGAAAAGTTGCTCCTGCGCAAGACAACAAGCCTCCATCGTCTTGCTCGTGCGTACCAGTACCTCTTTGTGCGCCAGTCTCGATCACGTCCGGGATGGTCTGTACTTTCGGACCAATTCACCGAAGACAGTTTTGCCGTCCGTTATTATGACCAATCTCCGCCCCTTCAGCAACTCAGAGCTCGCATTGAGCGTGACGCGACAGTAGCTGGATGTGTTGGTCTTCAAGAAGAAGTTCCCCATCTCGCACGCACCTGTGACGGATACCAAGAAAATCAGCGGCAACCACCTGGGCGACGATCATCGACTTCTCGACCACCATTACCTGCCTCGCCATTACACACCAAGCTCGTCATATTCGAACTACAATGCCCGGTGTGCTTTCGTATCTGGCGTTCTGCTGCCTCCCGCATTTTGCATTATCTCTACTCTTCCTTTGATCATCCAGATTCCTCGTTCGATCCAGAGGAAGAAGACAATCTACTCGCGCGTGTTTCTGAACTGCAGCTTTACTTTGTCGACCGCACAGGGCCACCCCTCTCCTTCCAGATACACTTTGCCTATTTTTATCCAGGGGGTTTGCATAGCCCGACAATACGTTATGCGATGCAACATATCGCAACCGGGGAAGATGGTCAAATGGACTGTCTCTCGATATGGCAGGCAAAGGAGCACCTTAACTATCACCAGTTTTCGTCGAGGTTCGCATACAACGATGGAAGCAAATGGGGAGAATATGTTAATTCTACCTCTCACACCTCCAACAATATCTTGGCTGTTCAAGCGGACTGTCCCATGGATATCTCTCTCGACGAATTTATCGCATTTGGGCACTTGCGGAGCAGCGGCTCACTCCAGTGGCTCAACATCCTGCACGGGCTGCGCAGTAGAACTCTCAACCTCCGTCGTCACGAAGTCCATTTTCTCCTCGCACGCGCAGCCTTTCAGGTCGGACCGCTCGATTTGAATACGGGGGCGTGGCTCTGGCATAAAGAGCTTCAAGACTCGTCCTTTTGTGACGCCCTTCTGGATGAGCTCAACAGTTTGTTCCTGGAGGTCGGAGCTGGCTCGATTGATGGGGTGATGATAAATACCATCTCTTTGCTCCTCACGCGGGTGGTTGCATCGAGCCCCAACGAACATGTCTCTGAGCGAGCCATCGCACTTCTTCGAAGCGTGCGCAGAAAGGTGTTCAACTGGGTGCAGGAGCTATCGTACGATCTGGGAATGGCGCCTACAAATGGAGAACGCAGCAATCTCTTGCAGAACATGGCTGCCGCTTGTCGAAGCACATTTGATGTTGACCCCGCTACTCTCCGCAAGCTCTTCCATTCCAGTGCAGAGGATGTCGATGTGTTACTTTCATGCACCCTCTTCATGTCTGCAATCTGTCTCGACTGTATGTCTAATTCCTGACTCTTGAGAACCATTATAACACAGCTAACTTCAACCCTTCAGTCGCCAATGACGGGTATTCACGACTACTCCTTCGACGAGACCATCGTCTTGCTCACGCTCTCGAGGGAATCTTGAGCGATGTAATCCTCGCGGATGCATCAGATTACGGTGTTGACCTTGCAGTTGGCAAGATTTTCGCCCACCACAAGCCAAGTGCACAAAGATGGGAACAGTTGCGTTGTCCAAATGCTCGTTGGTTTACGTGCAGGACCAAAGCAACCGGGGACCAACCAGCACAAACAGTGCATCTAAACCTGCTAGCTGGTGCGCTCCGAGTGGGTGGTCAACCATTAGGTGGATTGCCACGTGCGATTGGGGAGTCTTTAGCATGCTTCCAAATCTTTCGTGATGTGCGTGCTTCTAATATTAACATATGTTCCTAATCACAGTTTGCAGCAAGGCTTTTTTCTCATACCTTCCAACCTCCCAGGAATGGACTTCACGACCTCCACTACGAGGTCCCAACACAAGGTACGTGTATCCACCATACACGATATAATCATGGTTGTTCAAGTAGGCACACTGGCAGGTTCACTTTTCGCTGCGAGGCGACGACCTAGTGGTTCGAGTGCAATGCAATCAAACAAATGAGATCCTTGAACTGATTCCTTCGAGCAAACTGTCCCAAGACCTTCCACCAGCGCTCGTTGATGGTCACATTCATTGGTTGAATCTTTCCACAGAGATCATCGAGATATGCCCTATTGAACGGCCCTGGGAACGATCCTCGCAGAATTGGAGGATTGATTGCGCATCTGGACAATATCGTATGCACAAAGGTCGCGAGACCCTTGTGGATATCCGAAGCCCAACGTGGGCGATGGTTTCACAGTGTTTCGAGTGTCTCGACAGCGTCAACGAAGACTCGGAGAGCCAGTCCGGAAATCTCTTAATCACCACGTCCCCCGTCGACCCTCACCCTTGTCAATCTGTAACCGTGCTACGATTATCTATTGCGTTGCCCCACTATGGGTTGTCCTTTTTTGTCAACGAGCGGGTAGAGCTCGAGTGCCGCGACTTCAAGGACATGGTTTACGACGAGAATCAATGTGTAGGAGCGTTGTTTGGTTTAGAGAGCCTCCTCGTTCTCAGGCAGAAAACCCACTTTCCAGAGGAAGTTATCCCCCGATGTGTCCTCATACCGTATGGTTTCCCAAAAAAGCACGGCGATCATCAGGTTCGGATTCGCTTTGGTCCGAGTCGCTTTAGCCGCGAACCATTATATCACACCTACAACGTGGATACCGAGTTGGGTTGCTTGATAGGGAACGGCAGCTTGATGAGCACGGGATACCTTGCCTCTCTGCACGCCGCGACTAGCTGCGATAGGCCTGATCCACTGACGGGCAAAACAGGTTTCCAGGCAGCACTTTGCCTCTTACAGTCAGCTGGGTGTCGGTCAATCATGAAACTGAGAACTCTCGACATCATGATCGATTTGACTTCAGGCCAGTATCCTCAAGTCCACGCCGCGGACAGAGAAATCCAACTTAGATATTACTGGAATCGTATATCTGATGCGCGTTACAGCCAAACCTTCCTTGCATCACGCAAGCGCGCAGCGCAACGAGCTTTGTATTTATTTCCGTCAAATGCCGGGCCGACCTCGACGAAAGACTGCGATGATGCGAATTACTTGACCGTAGACTCGGAGTGGGACTTGGAGCTTGAGAATGTCGCCTCCGCTGCAGCGTCTGCTGTTCACCGCTGGTCCCTCAGTATGCCTACTATGAATACTATATCAAACTGGGCAGATCTGTGGACTCGCAACAACGTGCTCGTGGATACTGCTTCTTCATCCTTATTGCATGTCAGTCAGGACGCACGATCGAATTTTGATCTTGCACAAGCACTAATGATCAAGGTACACGACATCTTGGAGAAGAGGGAGGCGGCTCCTCAGCGTTTTCAGTTGCTATTCCTACTTCCCACAATGGCGTTCTGTTCACCAAGTCATCAGGTCGCCTTCCTCTCCATGCTCGTAGCATTTGCTCAGCAACCACAGTCCCAAGGTTCAGGAAATCCACTGATCCCTGCCGACTGCACGATTTCGGATGGATATCGTCCTACCGAGGATGTCTTGCGGTATCATATTCACGGTTCTCGCATCAAGGGGCAGTATCTGGATATGGACCGAGAGCAGGATAGTGCCGATGACGCTGTGAAACACTTGCTCAAGGACTGGCCATCTGATACCCCCCCGGCGGTCTCGTTGGATTCTTGCTACTGGGATGTGGCAAGCTTAACAGCTAGCCTTCGACAACTATTCTCCAGCTGCTGCCGCAACTTCTATCTCAAGGAACATCTCACGCTCGTCCTCGCTGACGCAGAGCCTCGACTACCCACTCTTCTGCGCCCTGTATCGTCCCTGCCACATATTCTCAATGAACATACACCGTCGCAGATTACACTCGATCAGTTGCTTTCAAACCGACTGGCGCCAGAACTTCCGCCTCGTAGTGCTTTACTGCGCGACAGTCACAGGGGTAGCAGGACATCGTCAGATAATATTCCCATGTTGCATCATCTATTCTCGTCGCTTCGAACCGACCCCTCATTTCAACAGGAATACCTTGCTCGCATTGATGCCAGCGCACAAATTGCTCGCGAGGAGTCCCGATTGGCTTACACAGTCGGGGGAGAGAATCGCATCGAGACACTCAAGAAGCACTATGCACAATGCAGAGTCAACTACATGGACGGTTTGGCCACTCTCAAAAAGAATCTGGGTCCAACAGCCGATCCACATGAACAAGCACTTGATCGACGTGGGCAATGGCCGCCAATTACGGCGGATGTCCTCTTGCGGTATCTCGCATCTACCTCACCGGTCAAGCTCTCCGAACATTGGAAGAAATGCTTGGTATCATTAGCTCTACTTCTTTTGGAGCTTCAGCGCGCTCGGAGATTGCTCCAATCTGCCCTGGGCGGCCTTGAAGAAGAATTTTTGAAGGAATTAGAGAACGAGGGATGTGACGGATGGAATCCTGAAGACTACCCGGATTGGTTGTTAATTCAGGTGTGTCTCTGCTGTCCGGGCACTCGTCTCTACTAACGTTACTCAACAGGTCCAAGGAAATTTTCTTATTCGTCGCGTTCAGGCAGAAACTGCGATGGAAATGATATCCCCACAATCTGGGGAAAACACCGTCATGCAGGTCAACATGGGTGAAGGGAAATCATCCGTGATAATCCCCATCGCTGCTGCTGCTCTTGCTGATGGCAGTCAGCTCGTCCGCGTCATTGTCCCAAAAGTGTTGACAGTCCAAATGTTCGAATTACTGGTTGCTCGCCTTGGCGGGCTCGCTAACAGGCCAATATACCATTTGCCCTTCTCTCGTTCCCCCGAGTACAACTCTTCTGGAACGGTGATCAGCCTTCAAATCGATGACTTACACAAGCTCATGTCTCAATGCATGGCTGAACGTGGAATTTTGCTTGTCCAGCCAGAGGACGTCGTGTCACTCAAGTTGATGAGCGTGGAGGAGCAGATCCGTAAAGGCAAAGACGTGGCCGACCCGTTACCGAAGCTTCATAAATTCATTTTCAAGCACATCCTGTCGCCCAAATCGGTGAGTATGGATAATTACGTCGACAATTGTTGACTCAGCTGACTGTTGAACCCTAGCTGCAGCAACACAGCTTTGTGGGTAATATATTTCAATCGCTGAGCCAGCCGCCCGGCAACTCGAGCAAAGCGTGCGCCGCTCGGGCCAACCACCATGACGAACGCAGTGGGGATGCCAGTGTCCATGGGGCTTTGGACAGTGCATCCAAGTGGCTGAGCCTTCAGAAATGGATGTATCATCATGTTCGAGATATCCTGGATGAGAGCGATGAGATCCTTCATGCCCGGTTCCAACTGATCTACACAATCGGCCTCCAGCAACATATGGACGGCTACCCTGATCGATGGACGATTGCTCAGCAGGTCCTCCAGCTCGTGAGAAAGCACGCAAATTCCCTTTCAAGAAACCACCCCAACTCCATGGAGTATGAATGCGGCCCCCCTGGATCATTTCCACATGTTCGCATCGTGCGAGCTTCCGATGTTGGTCGACGCCTAATATCATTGATTGTGGAGGACGTCATGGCTGGGCGGCTTCCCAATTTCAACTTTCATCATATCTCCGCAGCATTGCATCGTGCAATACGGAGTTTCATATCCGACGAAAATGTCTTCCAAGTTCCTGCTACAGCCAACATGGTGGAGGAATACGCTAAGCATTCTCACCCCAGTTATCTTTGGAGTAGACTCCTCCTCCTCCGAGGTCTCTTGGCCTCCAACATGCTCTTGTTTGCTCTTGCTGAACGGAGATGGCGTGTTGACTATGGCCTCGACCTGCAGTCGCGAGACTCCGACTCCGACCATTCCCCAAGCTCCACGAAGCTTGCCGTCCCGTATCGAGCCAAAGACGTACCGGCACTCAACACCCAGTTCGGCCATCCAGATATCACCATCATTCTCACATGTCTATCTTATTACTATACTGGCCTCAACAAGGAGCAACTGAGGGTTTCTTTCGAAATGTTGCTAGACCAGGACGACCCGTCCACGGAATACGCACTTTGGGTCAAAGCTTACGATTACAAATCATTGCCAGACTCGCTTCAAGAACTTCGCGAGATCAACCTCAGGTCATCGGAGCAATGGGACAAGATCATATTCCCGCTTTTCACTCGGAATCAAGCAACAATAGATTTCTACCTCTCACGAGTGGTGTTCCCACAGGAAGCGAAAGAATTTCAGTCGAAACTGTCCACATCCAGCTGGGATTTGGCAGAGAGACGAGAAAAGGTAATAACTGGTGAGTAACTCAGCCCACAACCCATTCCATGTCATTCAATTCGGTCACTGAACTAACCGCCAGGATTTTCGGGCACGAACGACGGCCAATGGCTGTTACCCTTGTCTATTGCTCAACGCGACCTCGACCACCATAAGGGATCCAATGCCAGGGTTCTCGCATATCTGCTTCAGCCTGAAAATGACTTCTACATTGTGACTCACGAGAACGGCGAACGATGGACCACGCTTAAATCACTCCAAACGGTAGTCGAGCAACAGCCCGCAATTCGTGTTTTGTTGGATGTTGGTGCACAGATACTCGATTTTTCCAACGGCCAAGTGGCTAAAGCATGGCTCGACATCGCCCATGATGCTGCTGGTGCCATCTATTTCAACGACAATGATGAATTGACGGTACTCACGCAAACTGGTATCACTCAACCAATGCGATCATCACCGCTTTCTCAGCAGCTAGACCGTTGCCTCGTCTATTTGGATCATGCGCACACAAGAGGTACCGACCTCAAACTTCCCACCGGGTCCAGAGCAGCCGTCACACTAGGACCCAAGGTCACAAAAGATCATCTAGTGCAAGGTTCGTTTGGCACCGTGATTCACTTGACGAATCTCACACGGTCTGTGGGTTTCAGGTTGTATGCGGATGCGCAAGCTGGGTCGTGGTCACTCGGTCATGTTTTTTGCGCCGCTCGAGGTTGATCACAGCATCCGTGCTGTGGTTGGCAAAAAAGATCCGAATACACCAGTCATTACAGCCGACATTTTATGCTGGGCAATACACGAGACCTGGAGCGATATACAGCAGCGGGCTCCTCACTGGGCGCAACAGGGCATGAGTCATCAATCGAGATCTGACGCTTGGACACGTTTTTGCAACAATGAGCTTGGGCCAGATCAACTGTCGGATGCGTGGCTTCAGCCAGAACTCAAGTCACTTGCCGATCTCTATGCACCCTGCGAAACCAAGAGTACTTTGTCGATGCTGGACCCAGCGATACGTCAACGCTGCAAAGATCTCGGGATTCCATCACTTCCCAATGCACCGATGGAAGAAGAACAAGAACGGGAGGTCAACCGCGAGCGGGAGCGCGAACGAGAGTTGGAGCTGCCTCCCAAGGCAGAACCAGCGAAACATTGCCTTCATCCGGACGTCATCCAATTTGTGAAGACTGGTGTCATCCCTCCATTGCACTCTGGCAGTGCCTTTCGCCCCATCTTCACGACGCTGGAAAAGAGCTCTGCAGCTACCTGCGATGCCGACGTCTGGAGCCCATTTATTTTGGCGACGGCGGATTTCTGCCAGACGATCAAACCTGAGTCCACTCAAGGAACCATGGATCAATACCTACGACCTGTCCAGTGGATTCTGTCCCATAAACCTATGAAGGACCACAACCAATTACTCATTCTGCTGAGCTCATTCGAGGTCGACTGCTTGATGCCAGACATCAGGGCAAGTGAATACGTCCACCTCCACATGTACGCACCGCGTACATCCCAGCGAATGAAACCGTCCGACGATCTCAAACTGTATTCTATACCCCCCCTGCCCTCCGACTGGACTCCACCATGGGCTCTGATCGACCAGCTCAACGTGTTCGCTGGACAGCTCTATCTCAGAGACCACCGATCGTACCTCCGGCTATGTCGCTTCCTCGGTGTACCCACGAAAGATTCGCCAGATGATACAGCACCCCGATGGAATCTGTTCAATATCCCTGGTAGTTTTGAAGAGAACGAAATCAGGTTTTCAGGATCACCGCTGCCTTGCGTATGGGCGCTCCTCGCCGTTCGGAACAGAGGGCGACCATTCACACAGACGCACATGGGCAGAATCCTTCAAGGGCAGCTACTGACAGAGAAAGACTTTGAGCTGCCAACGTCGGTTGCGTCTGGCCACAACCCTCCCGCATCTCTAATAGCGTCTACGTCCTGATTGACGATAAATTGCTCGTCGATAGTGAGTTTTTTGACAGCTGAATGTTGACGGAGGATCGTTATCTGCTTTGCAGCCTTTCTCGCAACGTTTGTTCTACTTCTTCGTGGTTACATCCATGCTATCTATGACGGCGTACTGCTTTCCTTTGGCCTTTGTACTTTACACTATAAATTCTGTGGCAGAATAATGGTTAGTTATTTGTCCTCATCGCGCCTATTGAAAGTTCTCGCCGACGACGATCCCCTTTCTCTCCATCTCACCAAATCCTTTATCCTGCCACCAACTCTCTCGCATCAATTGATCATCCCTTCGAACTCGCCTTTCGCCTTCGATCGCGGTCTATTATGCCCGCCCTGGGAGGGTCGTAAACCTCATCATGAATCGTGTCAAGGACTATGACCGTAGTCGGAACGAAGGTAAGATTGCAAAACACGAGCGACCTGTCGATGGGAAACGTGGTGACGATCATCATCGCAGGTGTCAATTTAGCATGTAGAACCGACCAAATAAACGAACTGGCGTGCCCTTGCGAGCGCAAGGATACTCGATACGCACGTCGTAGTCACATTCAAGTGAACTCAAATCCCAGACTTGAACGTGCGGTGAGGCCGGGAGGCCGCCGATACACACGTGAAGGAAACAGACCACGATTGCATGTACATCACTGGGCTGGAATGGAACGAGTTTCTCCCCTCGCGGTCCATGGGAATACCGAGTTCACATCGCGAGTCTGGAGGGTAAAATGCAATAAACCCTCGACTTTTCCGTGGAGTACTCGGTTGAGGTGGTGATCACAGTACGTATAAAGTCGCCGAGTTCGCTCAACGCTGGTTGTGGACCAGCAGGAGCATTGTCGCGAAAGCGAAGCGATTCAATCATTGGGTAGGGACGAGGAGTTGGTCATCCACGCGCACGGCCCGCGGGAACTTGACGGTTACCGAGTTGCCGCTTTGGTTCGCTCGTCCAGTGTCCATCATCATCTCGAACCACACTTACGAACGGGGTGATGCCATCATGATGAATACTCAGGATGACCAATGGTCTGACCAACCCTTCACCGGTTATAACCACAGCAATTGGCAGTGCCTCGATCACTAATCTCACGGATTCCAGATTATAAATTGCACCAGCATGCGAATCGAGTAAGCTCACTATCGAATAAACCTTTTCTACCCACCACCCTAACCAGCATCAGCGTCAGCCCATGGCCTCTACACAGCAGACGTCCGCGCTCTTCAAGCCCATCAAGGTTGGCCGGTTAACGCTCCAGCACCGTGTCGTTCTCGCCCCATTGACCCGTTTCCGGGCACATGCCTCCCACGTCCCCGGGCCTCAGCAGGCGTCCTACTATTCTCAGCGCGGTTCTGCACCAGGGACCCTCCTCATCACAGAAGCCACTTTTATCTCCCATGATGCAGGAGGATATGGTCATGTCCCAGGTATCTACACCGACGCACAAATCCAAGGTTGGAGAAAGGTACGCGCCCTTCCCTTGAACCCATGCTGTCGATCATCCTAAATTCGTCTCACACGGCGTGCTTGTGATCGTCGCGTCAGGTAACGGACGCCGTCCATGCCAAAGGATCGTACATCTTCCTCCAACTCTGGGCGCTCGGTCGTGCCGCCGATACAGATTTTCTCGAGGCACAGGATCCGTCTTCACCGTACGTCTCCGCATCATCCGTCACGTTGACGGGCAAGTCGAAGCCACCTCGTCCGTTGACGGAGGGTGAGATCAACGATTACATCGCTGCATACGCAAAAGCAGCAAGCAACGCTGTACACGGCGCTGGATTCGACGGGGTGGAGATTCACAGCGCAAACGGTTACTTGTTGGATCAGTTCCTTCAAACAGTGTCCAACAAACGCACGGATAGATGGGGTGGAGACGAAGAAGGTCGTACGAGATTCAGCAGGGAAGTCGTCGACGCCGTAGTGGATGCTGTCGGCGAAGACCGAGTTGGTATTCGTATCAGTCCCTGGAGCACTTTCCAAGGTGAAGGTCCTTGCGCTGATTTGCGCGCTTGTCGTGGCTTATTTTCATGGTTTCCAGATATGAAGATGCCAGACCCCCGACCGACCTTTGCGTACCTCGTTAGCGCCCTACGTGATAAGCACCCAAAGTTGGCGTATCTCCATGTGACTGAGCCTCGCGTGGCTGGGAACATGGACATAGTCCCAGGCGCAGACGATAACAATGACTTTTTGCGACAGATATGGAATGGGGGTGAGGGTGGTGAAGAGAGGATATTCATATCAGCTGGCGGATATACCCGTGAGACAGCATTGCGCACCGCAGAGGACAAGGGAGGGCTTGTCGCCTTCGGGAGGTTGTATATACCAAACGTGAGGGTTCCCCCCCCCCCCCTTTTTTTTTTTCATTCTAGTGCTGTGCTCATCCGTCGGCTTGATTATCATTATCAGCCTGATCTCCCAGTGCGGTTGCAGAAGAACGTGCCCCTTACGCCTGGGGACCGGTCAACGTACTACCTGGTGGGAAACCTGACGCCGCACGGATACAACGATTGGCCGTTCGTGGGCGGCGATGTTGAAGTCACGGATGGAAGGCTCTGACGCAATACGAAACGAGGGATAGACTACGTTGTCAAATGTATTTGTAGGTGATGGCAGGGAATGTACCTTTAGACGATAGACCTACATGAAGCTTAAGGATGATACAGAGATTATTCACATTGACCAGGGCGCGCGCGTCTACACCTACACAAAGAGACGTGCTGATGCAGTGATGCGATAGCAAGGGAGAAGATCGTCAAGCATATATACCACTCAGGCGATGATGTTAAGTCTCAAGAAAACGTTAGTTCTGTCCCCACAAACACCAAGTAGGTCTCGAAGGGCATTTGTCTAATTCATGCTCGGTGATGCCGTGTCAAGCGCTGGACAGAGTATGCTCGTGAAACGGTGGTTGGCGGGCAGCAAAAGACTCGGATGGTGTCTACTATTTAACATGCATGACCAACCTGACACATATCGTATTGCACCAGTTTTTTTCTTCTTTGATTCTCATTGGAAGACCACTGACCAACCCCAAGCGTTTGAGAACATTCTAGGCAACAAATCTGTTCGGATCTCTGCCTCAACACATCCCTGTTGCGATGAGTCTACAAGACAAGTTGCCCTTCCTCCCGAGTTTCATATTTAAATACAATGACGCGTTGTATGGTATCAGTGTACTAGGTACTTTCACCCATTGTTGTGCCTTTGGCACAATCATGCTATGTTATTGTAAAACAGTTGAGTTGGTGAAGATGCTTACTCTACAGTGTCTGTCACCATAAGACAGCACCTCTCCTGAGGCTGTGATTTTAACCCAGGCTGTCCAGGATTGAAAATTTAGACTGAAACATGGTCCAATTCTCGTAAATCTGCATTCTCTGAAAAACACCCCTGATTATGTAATACATTCACTTTTGTAATTACTGAAAATTATTTTTGGGGACATGACCTGCTCAACAAAGTGCCAGAGGCAGGCCAAACAGCAGTGAGCCTCCACTGCAAAAGCATTTGGCAACAGGTCCATCCAGGATCTTCTTGGTGTTACTCTTGACCTGGATTACCAGCCAGAATCAGATATTGAACTGCACAGTTCTGACACTAACTCACTTGCATCTAATGCAAAGCGCCTTGTTCCTGAGATCCTGGATGATTGCCTGCTCAAGATAATCTGTGCATTTTTCCAAAAGAGCTGGCAGTACATGGACACTTACAGGTAAATCTACAGGTACCACCATATCAGACTTTCTAAATAAATATTTTTTCCAGAAGGGGCCTCAATGCAAAGCAAGCTGAATTCGCCATGAAAAAGTATAGGTCCCACTGTCATTGTGGGCCCGCTGTTATGATGAGTGTCAAAGTTTTATTGAATTGAGCAGCAAAGGGAGCTTGGTGTTAGTATACCAAAAGCAGTAACTCCGACGTCCAAATATGGTAACTCCGACTGTCGGCATTTCAAGTTCACTTTTCAGACAGTTCCGATTTTTCAGCATCAGAATTTCAAAATTCTAACAAGATAGCAGGCTTCCTCTGATGTCCTAGAGTACATACAAATTGTTAAAATACCACCTATTTAATGTGTTGAGATGTTATTAGCATTTTGGTTTTGCCTCTAAGTGAGTTGCCTATTTTGAGTGAGTGGCACTATAGCATAATGAATTAAACTGGGTCCACAGGAGACTTCAAATTCAGAGAAGTAGAGGCTGAGTTTGCAACCTGACAACTGCCTAAGGCTTCATTCCTTAGCCTCAGCCAGGTCAGGTTGCAAACACAGCCTCTACTTCTCTGAATTTTCACCCTCCTGTTCCTTTTTCATTATTTTTAATACTTGAAGTGAATAGCTACTATAGATTATCTGGTGTATAAGAGATACAATAGATGTAGGAAATGGCATGGATAACCCATGGGTAGCACAATACTGTCTGGTAATTAATTTTCAGATATTGACATAAGGGAATAATTGATTGCCTCACCTCACTATTGTTAAAGACCGGTTTACTCCGGGATGAACTCCGGAATGCCAGAGTTGACTGGTGGGTTGGGACTTGGCTTCACCGTATGTGGTGCACCCTTACATGAGTCCTGGTCCCGGACTTCGGAGGTGTTGGAGGGTTGGAGGTGTTACAAGTATCCTAGGGGGGGACGTTTTTCTCTCGCCTATGAGCTCACCCGACCTCTCCGTATCTGCACCTATACCAGATTCCCTTTGGGAGGACATCCTTCCCAACCTAGACATACCTTCCGAGGTATGGGACGAGTTTTTCAACACTGTGCTCTTTGAGGACTAGCTTCTTTCGGACCTCTTTCCATTCCTACTGCGGACCTTTTACTCCTAAGTCATATTCTCTTGCATATGACTCGTATTCCCACCATCATGACTCACCGGCCTCAGTTCATTTCTTATTTAGTCAAGCTGCGCCCGCAGCTTCTCATGTCATATTACATGACGCGTCCTCTTCTTTTGGTATGCGACACGTCTTTTCCTTTTATGGCTTACGTGACGCGTCTTTTCCTTTTATGGCTTATGCGACGCGTCTTTTCCTTTTATGGCTTATGCGACGCGTCTTTTCCTTTTATGGCTTACGCGATGCGTCTTTCCTTTTATACTTCACGCGATGCGTCCCTACCCTTTATATCTTACGCGACATGACACGTCTTTCCTTTTGCATCATACGTGACGCGACACGTCATTTCCTCTTTTACTTTAGAGCGGAGATTCTATCTGAAACCGACCCTAAAGGGGCTTAGTATAAATAGCTAGAATCACCACCCATGTAACTCTAACTTTGATCTATGCAATCTTACGTAGAATTCGAAGTCTTTGCTGTCAGCGCCTGTGCCAGCATCGAGAAACCGGTGTTTCATCTGTTGTCAATCTAGATCTCAAACGTCTGTCAATCAGAGTTCGATCTAGGCACTGTGAACCTTCTATAGGGAGGTGTCACCACTTTCGTCCCTGATCAGAGGATCAGCACCTGCTAGCAATTGCCCAAGCTAGTAGAGACCCAGCCGCCTATTGCCCAGAGGCTGTGCCCAGATACAGGCCTTGTCCACGACCTGTCCATAGCCGACTCTTCCTTGTGTGCCTGGAAGGAGCCCGCTCTTTGTCTTGCGATCAGCATACCAGCTGAGGTTGCCACAACCATTGCACACTGCTCGCCAATCAGAGGATCTGCTTGCTAGACCAGAGGGTCGCCCGTGTCTTCAGAGGAAGACTTGTCCCGTAGCGAAGATCTCAGTCTTCTGCGTACGCGTCATTTGTTACTGGTCGTAACAAAAGATCAAAGTTATTTCTACCTGCGGAGCTGCCATGCCTCAGGTCCAATCCTTGACAACTGTTGACTGCCAGAGGGTAGTCTAGAAGCCGCCGCAACGAGACGCATAAACTTACAGAGCCTACTCAGAGAATCGTCCGACGAGGAGAACCAAAGAGGACCACCAGGAACCTTTGCAGCCGTACCATCAACCTCTTCTGCTTCCAGAAGAATCGGAGGAACATCTCGGAGTACTCCATCTCTCTCCCCTTCCATCATTCAAACAACTTCAGGTCAACCGTCCCGAAGTCAGACCCCATTGGCAGAACCTTCCCGTCCGTCACAGTCAGAACCAGA
The DNA here is from genome assembly GCA_003316035.1 of Neoboletus subvelutipes. Lineage (NCBI taxonomy): Eukaryota > Fungi > Basidiomycota > Agaricomycetes > Boletales > Boletaceae > Neoboletus > Neoboletus subvelutipes. The sequence continues at coordinate 14,338 of QFEF01001505.1, forward strand.
ACCAATCCAAGTAGACCAACCAGAACCTCCTGTTGGATACTACTCCCATGCCCTTGGAAGAACCGTTCTGCTCAACAAGACTGACCCCTATCGCCAAGACCCTGACCCAGAAGACCTGACCCAGGAAGTGACAATTCCAACGATGAAGATCAGATCGGGATGGGTGAGATCAAAGCCGCTCTCCCCGAAGAGTTCTCGGGAGAACCAGACGATGCCCACAGATGGTACCTTGCTATGCAAGGATACTTCTCTCTCCACGAAGAGAAATACAACGATCGT